>CAUYQG010226773.1:0-40997 GCA_963574415.1 Tarsius wallacei
AACGCACCACCCGCCCCCCGCCAGGGCCGGCTGTTTTTCGGCCACCGCACCCCCGCCTTTTAACCCCCCCCCCCCCCCCCCAACACCAAAACGGGGGGGGGGAGGACCAAAATCTGTAAGAATAGTGCCAGGAATGCTAAGTTGTAAAATGAAGTGGGACTTGCAGAAATACAAAGGAAACTGTGGAAGCAAGACTGTTGGATATTTTAGAAATATATACTCAAAGGGCAACCCCTTCAGGTTAGGAGGTCTGAGACTGGCAGGTGACAGAGGGAAGGGAGGGAACCTACATTTTCTGAGTTATCGCTTCTGCTGGGGACCCTTTGCCTGTGCCACTTCATTTAATCCTCAGAGCATCCAGTGGAGAAACTCTTACAGCTCAGAATTTAAGGCTTGGAGAAGTTCATCTGCTTAAGGTCACAATTGGAAAGTAAAACCGAGAGGTATATCCTGGGTAATTTGGCTCCAAGACCCCATTATCTGTCCAAGATTTCACAACAATTTATTTCTATTTCACCTTCAGAAAATGACCTTCATGCAAAAAATAAGAGAGAAGGTGAATTTTAGGGTAAAATAAGAGAGTAGGTAAATTTTAGGGCATGTAAGTTGTACCTCAATAAAGTTGTTTTTAAAAAAAGACATAATGTTCAAGGCAGGTTATAGGTTATGTTGAATGTGTTCTTGCCTTTAGAGAAAGGCAAATTACATTCCCAATTTGCTTCATTTAGTCATTCATTCAACAAATATTTTGTTTTGTTTTGTTGTGAGTCAGGGTCTCACTCTGTTGCCCAAGCTGAAATGCAGTGGCATGACCATGGCTCACTGCAGCCTTGACCTCCTGGGCTCAGGTGATCCCCCCACCGCCGCCCGCCGCCTCAGTCTTCCAAAATGTTGGGATTACAGATGTGAGCCACCCTGCCCAGCTTCACTCAACGAATTATAATTAAGAACTTACTATGTGCTGGGCACTGAACTTAGAAAGCTTGGAATTGAAGATACAAAGGCGAACACAGTAAATAATCATGGAGTCTTCCCAAGTGCAGCTTTTATTAGTAGTAAGAGTCATATGAAAGAATGCAGAAATCAGGAGCCCCCAACCTGGTGGAAGGCTTCCTGCAGGAAGTGAAATTTAAGTTAAGGGCTGATGGGCAGGCAACACTTAGTCATTGACAAGTTTTCCTAGTTATTGCCAAAATAACTAGGAAAAGCAGTTATGAAATCACTATCAGAAGTCTTTGTTGAAGACATTCATTCATTCACTCAACAAATATTTATACTGAGGGCCTACTATGTTACAAGAAACATCAGAGCAGCAAATAAAACAACTCTCTGCTTACAAACAGATGGCAATGAACAAACCTTACCCTGCTCTTAAAAAAAAAAAAGGGCTGAAATTGCAGGCCAGGAAATTTTCGTAGCAGTCATTAGCCAATTTTCAACTCTTAGAAAAAATAGGATGAGTGTTTTTTGTTTTGTTTTGTTTTTGAGACATGGTCTCGCTCTGTCACCCAGGCTAGAGTGCAGTGGTGTAGTGGTGTGATAACAACTCATTGCAGCCTCAAACTCCTGGCCTTAAGCGTTCTCTCACCTCAGCCTCCCGAGTAGCTGGGACTACAGGCACACCCCACAACACCCAGCTAATTTTATTACCTTTTGTAGGAACAGGGGTCTTGTTATGTTGCCCAACCTGGTCTCAAACTTCTGGCTGTAACCTCCCAAAGTGCTGGGATTACAAGTGTGAGCCACCATGCCTGGCCAATGGATGCATTTAGAACAAGTATGCCAGTCAGAATGTATCCTCTTCTGGGATCACTTGCTGGATGGGACAGGCAGAACACTGTTCTTACTGTATTCGTCATGCTGCCAGGGTTGGCATTGGTTGATATTATAGTTCAGTTGGTTTTATAGCTTATTTGATAGATTCTACCCTTTTTTTTTAAAGGGTTAGGGGGTTGTTGAATGAAGTTACTACAACCTGTAGTCACCTGGCAGTGGTTTGAATCCTGTCTTGTGCCATTTTATAAGAGCAGAGAGAAAGAGAGTGCCACACACACACACTAGTGGGAATAAGAAATATGAATGGCAGCATTAAGGCATTGAGAAAAATAAATTTAAAATAAAATTATGAAATATAATGGGGACTAGGATGATGGTTGCCCAACCCTGGGACTATATGGAACATCTTTAAGTAGGTTAACGTATCTCGGGAAAGCTGTTCAAAATTTGACTGGGACATGTGCAAAGCTTTACATGTCAATTATCCTCGTACGTTGGCTGCAGTGTCTGCAGTCTTTTGTGATGGCTTTTGTGACCAGGTTATTATTCATGAGAACCCTTTACTTCATGGCCTTTTCCTGCTCTGTTTGTCAGGGTTGTTTTTGGTTTGGTTTGGTTTTTAACAAGAGTGACTACATTTTGATTCTGACAACTTTTCCACATGGCTCAATGACCTCATCGAGGACTTAGAGTCCTTCCATCTTGCCAATCCACTGTCTTCATGGTGTTGAAGGTGTCATCCACAATGGTTGTAAGATGTCAACAGAAGTTACAAGAATCACGTCTTCACACAAGGCCCAAAGGCGAGAAGGAAAATGATATTCTCTCTCACTCTCATTCTCTCTCAAGTATGAAGGAAAAGTTTTTCCAGAAGCCTCACCCTCTTGAAGAATTCTTTAATGTGCCATTGGCCAGAATTTAATTACATGATTATGCACTAGCCAAAAGCAAGCCTAAGAAAGTAAATATATAACATTTTCAGATTCCAAGGATTAAGATGGGTTCTGTCACCAAAGAAAAGGATAGGGGCCAGGCTATTTGAAAGGCAGCCACAGTGTCACAGCATGCCGAAAACTTTTTTTTTTTAAATTGGAGTCTTGCTCTGTCACCTAGGCTGGAGTGCAGTAGCATGCTCACGGCCTGCTGGGCTCAGGCAATCCTTCTGCCTCGGCCTTCCAAGTAGCCAAAACTATAGGCACACACCACCACCCAGCTAATTTTTTTTATTTTTTGTAGAGATGAGTTCTTGCCATGTTGCCCAGCTGGTCTTGAACCCCTGAGCTCAGACAATCCTCTCACTTCCACTTCCCAAAGTGCTGGGATTATAAGCGTGAGCCACCATGCCGTGCCAGAACTTTTCAAAGACTTGATGAATATCTGTTAGGGATGTGGTAGAAAGAACCTAGCTGGAGCTAGAGAGAGAAAGGCAGGAAGCTTGAAATATACAACCTCCAAGATTCTTTTTTGCTTTAATACTTTGTGATTCTCCTCAGCAAGTAATTTCTTTTCACTGACATTGAGAAACCCCCAAAGTGCTGAGGAGGTTATGGTTCAGTGTGTCTTCAAAGGATAAAGAAGTAAGGATTTACTTATTTAGTGTGATGTTGAACACTATAGTCTGTTAAGAAGAGGATCTGGATTCTAATCCTTACTCTGCCACTAAAGAATTATTTGACTTTTAGGTCCCAGTTTCCTTGTTTAGAATCCTAAGCATCTTAGATTTCATCTGGGCATGCGTCTAGGTGGAGAAACATAATCAACAGATGAATAAAATGCTTTTCACAAATTAAGATGCCATTTGTGATTCATCAGCAATAGATGCTTTTATCATAAGCATAACTTTTCTAGGAATAATGAAGATTTATTATGTAAAGGGATGGACCCTTTAAAAACTACCTTCTGATGATTCTGATAACTAACCGACACTCATTGTTAAGTAGGCGAGGTTGAACATGCTTAAGGATGTAGTCGGAGGCTGAGAGGTAATAGACAAATTTTCTGCTCTGTCAAACATCTGATGGTTTTCTATTCAAACGTATTATCTTCTCAGATAATTGTAACACTTTTTAACAGATTATTGAGATACAATTGACATACCATAAAATTCACACATTGTAAGCACACAATTCAATGCTTTCTAGTTGAGCTATGCATTTGTCCAACCATTACCACGATCCAGTTCTAACACAGTTCCATAATTCTCAGAAGATCCTTCTTGCCCTTTGTAGTCAATCTCTTCTCCAGCTACTGAGGCTTTCTGTCTCTATAGATTTCATGTCCATGGAATCATGCAGTATGTAGTCTTTCATGTCTGGGTCCTTAGTGTAGTTCTTAAGTTAATTCATGCTTTACTGTGGATCAGAAGTCAATTTCTTTTTATTGCTACATAATATTCTACTGTATAGATATATCACCTTTTGTTGTCCAGTCACTGGTTGATGGATATTTGAGGTGCTTCTAGTTTTTATCTACTATGAATAACACATTTATGGTTGTTTGTATGGTGGCTCATGCCTGTAATCCCAGTGCTTTGGGAGGCTGGGGCAGGAAGATCCCTTGAGACCAGGAATTCAGAACTAGCCTGGGCAACATAGTGAGACCTCCATCTTTACAAAACATTTTTAAAGTTTAGCAGGGCATGGTGATGCATCTGCAGTCCCAGCCACTTGGGAGGCTGAGATGGGATGATTGCTTGAGCCTGGGAGTTCAAGCTGCAGTGAGCTATGATCACACCACTGCATTCCAGCCTGGGCAACAAAGTGAGACCCTGACTCTTAAACAAAAAAAGTCTTTATGTGGACAGATGTTTTCATTGCTTTAGAAGTGGCAATGTTAGATTGGATGGTAATTCTATGATTAGCCTTTCAAGACACTGTCAATCTGTTTTCCAAGGTGCATGTACTATTTTGTATTCCCACTTGCAATGTCTAAGAGTCCCAGTTTCTCCATATTTTTGCTGACACCTGCTATCGTCTATCTGTTTGACTAAAGGTTTCATAGTGGGTATCTGATAGTATCTCACTGCACTTTTAATTCATATTTCCCTGATGACAAATGATGTTGAACATCTTTTCATGGTGTTTACTACTTATGCAAGTATTTTTGGTAAAGTGTCTATTCAAATCATTTGCCCAATTTTAATGAGTTTTACATCTTGAATGTATTGCATTGAAACAGTTCTTTAGGATTTAGAGTCTATAATATTCAGTGATCTATCAGAGAAACAAAGAACTGAGTACCACATGTTCTCACTCATAAGAGGATCCTGCACATTTACCATAATACTATAAGTAAGTGAATGGACCAGACTTGGTTGCTCAGCCTGTAATCATAGCACTTTGGTAGGCTGGGGCAAGTGGATTGCCTGAGCCTTCAGGTTTGAGACCAGCCCGGGTAACTTGGCAAGACCTCATCTCTACAATAAATTTTTTAAAAAGTTAGCCAGGCATGGTAGTGTGTGCCTGTAGTTCTGGCTACTTGGAAGCTGAGGCAGAAGGATCACCGGAGCCCAGCAGGTCGACGCTGGGGTGGCCATGAGCGTGCCACTGCACTACAGCCTGGGTGACAGAGTGAGACTCCAACTCAAAAAAAAGAAAGAGAATGGTAGTAGTGGGACACTGCCAGATGTGGGGGGGTCACATAACATCAATAAGGGACCTGATCTCAAACCAGGCAAAGTGGGGACCAAAGGGAGACCCAAACTTTACCTGTATGATGACCACTTGTATACCTAATCCTGAATTGTAACTCACATCTTTAAAATAAAAAAAATTAATTAAAAAAAGAAATACCTTTTTTTATGTATTCTGTGTACAAGATCCTTATTAAATATATGGTTTGCACATATGTCTCCTGATCTTTGCCTTTATGTTACTTTTCTATTTAGTGTTTTATAGTAGAATTTGGTTTGTTTTTGTTTTTTAGACATGAGATCTCACTATGTTGACCAGGCTGGCCTTGAACTCTTGGGCTCAAGTGATCCTCCTACCTCAGCCTCCTGAATGGCTGGGCCTACACGTACATACCATCACCCCCAGCTGTACTTAGTGTTGTTTTTTTTAAATTTGTATTTTAAGGAGGTTGGGTATAATTCAGGGTGAGGTACACAAATGGTCATTGTACACGTAAAGTTTGGCCCTCACGTTGGTCCCCATTTCACCTGGTTTGAGATCAGGTTCCCTTATTGATGAAGTGTGGCCCCCTCCTAGCAGATTCCCACTACTGCCAATCCCTTATAGTATTATGATAATTATTCAGTGTCTGCTTATGAGTTATTTGTTTCTGTGATAGATCACTGAGTATGATAGACTCTAAATCCATCCAAGTTGCTGTGAAGGTCATAATTTTGTCCTTCTTTATGGCTGCATAATATTTCACTGTGTATATGTACCACTTTTTTTTTTTTTATCCAGTCCACTTTCGATGGGCAGCATGGTTGGATCCATGTTTTTGCTAGTGTTTTTTAAAGAACAAAAATGTTTTAATTTTGATAAAGTCTGATTTATCAAGTTTTTCTTTTATGGATCATCTAAGACATCTCGACCTGCCCCAAGGTTACAAAAATTTTTCTCTTACGTTTTCAAGAAGTTTTAGTGTTTTGCTCTTCTATTTATGTCTATGAAGCATTTGGGGTTAATTTTTGTGTGTGGTGTGAAGTAAGGGTTTAAAATATTATTGTACATATGTTTATTCAATTGTCTCAGCACCATTTGTTGAGAAGATTATACTTTCTCCACTCCTTTGCCTTGAGATCTTTGTCAAAAATCTTTTGATTATAAATGTAATGATTTATTTCTGAACTCTTAGGTCTGTTCCATTGAGCTATTTGTCTGTTTTGATTATTGTGACTTTATAGCAAGTTATGAAATCAGGTAATGTAAGTTCTTCAACTTGGCTGTTCTTTCTAAAAATTGTTGTGACTATTCTAGATTTTTTGCATTTCCATACAAATTTTAGAGTCAGTGGGTTAGCTTGTTAATTTCTATCCCCCCCCCACCCCCAAAAAACCCTTTGGGATTTTAATAGGGAAGGAGTTGAATCTGTATATTAATTTGGGGAGAATTGCCATCTTAACAATAATGTGTCTTCCTAGCTATGAACATGGATTGTCTTCCATTTATTTAGATTTTTTTTAAATTCTCAAAGCTGGAGGACAACTTGAGGCCAGGGGTTCAATACTAGCCTGGGCAACATAGCAAGATGCTACCTCTACCAAAAAAATTAAAAAAAAAAAATTTCTTGAAATAGCTGATGTGATGAGCACCTGTAGTCCTCACCACTCAGGAGACTGAGGCAGGAGGATTGCTTGAGTCCAGGGGTTCAAGGATGCAATGAGCTGTGATCACACCATTGCACTCCAGCCTGGGCAACAGAGTGAGACCCCTGTCTCTAAAACAAAACAAAAACAAACAAAACACCTTATTTTATTTTATTGCCTGGCTTCCTAAGAATTACCCTATATCCCATAGCTAATAGCTAAGTGATCAGCCAATGGTTGCTCAGAAATGATATTCAACCACCTTGATCCTGAACCTGTAAGGTTTCCACACTTGGCTGTGGATTTGTGTTTATTTGGGGGAGTGAATTTGCAATTTGGGAGCTTTGAGGTCTATCCTTGCTTCTACTTTCTCTTTGGCCTCTCAGTCTCTTATACATGTGTTCGGGTGCCAGACATCCAGGGATGAGAGCTCACCCAGTGGTGATCTCATTCCCAGGAGCTCCCTTTAAAATTTCTGGGTAGTCCTCTGGCTGGCCACTCACCCCACCTGGGACTCAGGAGATCTCAGCCTTTTCCAACTTACCAGTGTGCATAGATTTCGCTCCCTCCACTCCAAATCAAGCCATCGCCTTGTCTGTTGCTTGCTCTCAAGGCCAGCTCCACCCTGGTAAAACCACTGTGCTGGCCAAGTTGAGGTGAGTTAGGACATCCCTAGGAAAGAACATTCAAGAATGCCACAGACACCACTGTTCCTACCCAGAATCTAGCATTTTGGGAAGGGTGGATATGTACTCCTCAGTTTGCTGTTTGTTGATTTCAGAACCCTAAAATAATACATTTTTTGTCAATTTGTCCAGTTTTATTTTATTGATTGATTGAGTCAGGGTCTCACTCTGTCTCCCAGACTGGAGTGCAGTGGCATGATCACAGCTCACTTGACCTCAAGGTTCAAGGGATCCTTCTGCCTCAGCCTTCCAAGTAGCTGGAACTACAGGTGCCACCACCTTGCCTGGCTAATTTTTTGATTTATTGTAGAGACAAAGTCTCATCATGTTACCCAGGCTGGTCTCAAACCCCTGGGCTCAGGCAATCATCTCACCTCCACCTCCCAAAGTGCTGGGATGACAGGTGTGAGCCATCGCGCCCAGCCGTCCTCTGGGATTTTAAATGGGCTTGCCATTCAGAACGTCCACTGTCTCTCCTCCTTAGCTAATGCATTGAAGACGATAGGATTCTCTCCATCCACTAGCAACTGAGGTAGGGACAGTGAAGCTTATCAAGGCTGACCATGTGGAATGTCAAAAAAAAAGATGGTTGATTCCTGCTCACATTGGTCTCAAACACAATGAAAAAATGGATACAGAAAGTTAAAAAGAAGGTCACAAAAGAGCTACCCGGAGTCCAATTTGGCAAATGATGTGCATCAAGTTTTGATAACTGGCCGAGGAAGAGGGGGAAGTTGGAGAAGAGTAAGGTTAGGGAGACACCAAAACCCATCTCTCTTGGGCTGGGCTCAGTGGCTCATGCCTGTAATCCCAGCACTTTGGGAGGCTGAGGCGGGAGGATAGCTTGAGCCCAGGAGTTTGAGACCAGCCTGGGCAACATAGTGAGACCCTGTCTCTACAAAAATTATCCAGGCATAGTGGCATGTGCCTATAGTCCCAGCTACTCAGGAGGCTGAGGCAAAAGGATTGCCTGTGATCTTGCCACTCCACCCTGGTTGACAGAGTGAGGGAATGACTTAAAAACAAAACAAAACAACTCTGGCTCTCTATTTTTTGCTTGCAAGTTCTACTGCCCCGAAACAGTATATTTCTTGTGGCCTGTGGTGGCTACCTCAGACTGTTTCACTCAAGTGCCTTTCCAGTATACCTTTTTGTATTTCATAGGCTGGACAGCTAAAAACCATATTGTCCAGACTGTCTTGCAGCTAAGCTTCCTGTCAAAAATTCATTTCTACCTCTTGTATAGAATCATATGAGACTTGGTGGGCGTGAGACAGGAACCATCTTTTTCCTTTTTTGGCCATTTTCTGCTGGCAAGCATGGTTGTGGGGTTACAAGGTCTCTGTCAAGCAGCTTTCATTCAGTGTCTGTCCCTCAGCCTCCTAGAGGCTGAGACGGAAGTGCCACACAACCAGAGGCTGGGCTGTATGTCCAGTGCCCATTCCCAAGCCTTGATGATGTGAGGAGTAGTTGTGGTGGTGACCATTGCAGTGGCAGATTCTGGATCCCCAGATAACAACTGTGGCAGTATGCTCCTGAACTCACCAGGGCCCGTAGTAAGCTCTGAGGGTGGAGTTTTCTGGGAAAGTTGGTTCTACAGTGTTCTGGGAGGCAGTCCTGAAGGTCCAGCCCCAAGTTTAACCCTCTAGCACTTCTGGTGATTTTGTAAACACCTAATTCTCTGTACTAAATCCCTTTTTGCTTAAAATACCTAAAGCAACTGTGCTGATATGCTGCATAGTTACCAATGTGGTACATTAAATGATTTCAGATGAATCACAAACAGGTAATGGTGTTTATTTGTTTAATACATATCATAAAGGTTATGTATTTATATTATTATTATTATTTTGAGTCAGAGTCTCACTATGTTGTCCAGGCTATAGTGCAGTCTCACATTCATAGCTACTGTAGCCTCCACCTACTGAGCTCAGGTGATCCTTCTGCCTCAGCCTTCCAAGTAGCTGGAACTATAGGCACATGTCTCCATGCCCAGCTAATTTTTAAATTTATTATAGAGATGGGGTCTCACCAAGTTGCCTAGGCTGGTCCCAAAGCTCTGGGCTCAGGCAATTCTCTCACTTGACCTCTTAAACTGCTAGGATTATAGGGGTGAGCCACCGCACCCAACCCAATTATTTGAGACAAGGTCTCACTCTGTCACCCGGGTTGGAGAACAGTAGCATGATCCTAGCTTACTACAGCCTCAATCTCCTGGGCTCAAGCCATTTTCCCAAGTAGCTGAGACTATAGGCACATGCCACCACACCTGACTAACTATTTTGCCTTTTGTAGAGTCAGAGTCTTGCTATGTTGCCCAGGCTGGTCTGGAACTCTTGACCTCAAGTCTTCCTTTCACCTTGGTCTCTCAAGGTGCTGGGATTACAGGCATGAGCCACTGCATCCAGCTATATATATGTATATAATTAGAACATCCAGTTTGTGATTTCACAGACATTAAATCTTTGGCGAAGTCCAAAATATACTAAGTCAATAATATTATCAGTCTCTGTGGATATGGTAAAAATCATAGGAGTCATCCACAAATTCCAAAGACAGGATAACTCTGATAACAAAGAACTCTTACTAAGCTGAAGGGGTAGAGTTCACAGTGTATTTATGGAGACAGGATATTCAACCATTGAAGCAGTGATCCCAGGTATTTTGAGGAGTGGGTATTTCTGTCTGAAGTCAGAAATGTCTCAAAGAGAGAGATGAGGTAGTTCAAAAGAGGACTAGCTTGTGGGGGGTAGGTGAAGGGCATTTTGTATGTTATCCCCGTGGACTCCTCCTACCAACCTCTGATGTCCGTATTGCTACTTTTGTTTTGCATGTAGGTAAACCAAAGCCTCAGGGAGGCTATTTAACTTGCTAAATCACACAGCTAAGTGTCCAAGTCAGGCTCTGACCCCAGCTTCATCTGATCTCAAAGCCACTGCACATTCAACTCTCCTGCTTGCCTTCCATCAAAGACCCAGCCCTACAGCCCCGGTTATTACCACTAGAAATACAAGCTAAGCTCCTCTGCAGAGAAGAAAGAACTGAAATGACTTCAGCAATGTCTAGGGCCAGAGCAGGTCACCCGACTCTCTGATAAGCCTGGCTCACCTTGAGGTTTGAGAGTCTAGCTTGAATTTATAATTAGCATGATATTAATTATTGACAGAGTGCTTCCTCAACATTTTAAAACCTGCTTGGCAATTCCTTTGTCAATAATGTTTCCCCAGAAGCAAGGTTCTGATATCCAGATATTTTAATGTTAAAAATAGCACAATGAAAATGATATATAATTCACAGAAATTACTGCACTTAGTTCCCATGGTAAAGTCAATTTTCTGCCTGTTTCCTATGAGCAATTCATTAACTGGGTAGTCCCAAGAATATCTGGAGGAAGAAAAGGGAAAATGTGAGACAGGAGAGTGCGTGTTCTCATTGCATTTTACTTACTGCATATATTCATACATTTATTAACATATATATATATATATTTTTTTTTTTTTTTGAGTCCAAGTCTTATTCTGCTGCTCAGGCTGGAGTGCAGTGGCACACTCATGGCCACCGCAGCCTTGACCTGCTGGGCTCAGGTGATCCTTCTGCCTCAGCCTTCCAAATAGCTGAAACCACAGGCATGTGCGACCACATCCAGCTAATTTTTTGATTTATTGTAAAGATGTATTCTCGAGCCCAGGGGCTCAGGGAATCTTCTCTCCTCTGCCTCCCAAAGTGCTGGGATTACAGGCATAAATCACTGTGCCTGGCTCTATTAACAAATATTTTTTTGAGCACCTACTATGTGGCAGACATATACTAGGCTTACCTGGGTTGGGAGTGAGGTTGATAAATGACAGACATTAGGCAGAGACCATGTCTTCTAGATTTTTTAAAATGTCATCACTTTAAAGATAAATCACCCATTTAAGAGCAGCTTTGGGAGGAAGGTGGTAACAGAGAGGCAGGAAGACCCAGGGCATTAAATATACGTTTCTCTTTTCAAACATTTTTAAACATGAAAAATATGTTCATCTCAGCAACAAGGAAACACTCCATTTTTTTTTCTTTTATTAAGCTCTTCCTGGTCGATTTGTGTTTAGGGTGGCTAGTGGTGTGTACTGTCCACAAGGAAAGAAAATGTCTTATGTTCCTAAAGTTTAGAGAAAGGGCTCGGGATATAGGAGGAATGACAAGCTGAGAGTGGATAACAGAGGTATATTCAGGACACATGAGACGTGGACCCTGCCCCATTGTCCCTCAGTTACTATCCCTGTGGACTTATACAAGTGAAGAGGGCGCTGGTGGGCTGGGGTCAGCCACCAACGGTGTGACCGTAGGTTAATTAGATTTTTTGCATCTCATTTTTCTCAACAGTCAAATGAGAATTAGACAGTGCTAAACTTTCTCTCAGTTCCAGAATACCAAAGACCCACTTACATAATCATTTGGGTTAAGTCTATTGTCAGTCCTAATTCCTTAATTTTGGCCATTAGACCCTTTATGATGACACTGGGAGATAATAAACAAGATTTATCAGTTAAACTTGTTTTCTGAATTGTGTTTTAGAGCTGGTTGTTACATGTTTCCTTTTACTGGAAGGTTAGTAGGTGAGGAATATGATATATAAATATACCGAGAAGAAATTTTTTTTGCACACACAGATGAGACTTATCACTTAACAAAGCATTTTTCGGAATCCTTAGAGTGAATAAATCAATGTATAGATGTCTGGTGTCTTGTTCCTATGGGTATTTGGCTTTATTTTTTATTTTTTTAGATTAGAAAATATAGTTATAGATATAGAAAGTAAATTTGAGAGAGAGAGAGAGAGAAATAGGAGATTCACCTTTCTGAGGCAGGGGAGGGGGCCAAAGTCAGGAAACATGGCCTGGTCATAGCTCAGAGCACATGGCCACACCATAGCTTAGCAAGGCACTGGCCAGGCATTTGACATTAATAGTCTAAGAATATGAAGCAATTTTACAAAATAATCAGGCTGGGTGTGGTGGCTCCTGTAACTCCAGCATTTTGGAAGGTTGAGTGGGAGGACTGCCTGAGCCCAGGGGTTTGAGACCAGACTGGGCAACATGACAAGACCTCATCTCTACAATAAATTAAAAAATTAACTCTGGGTGAGAATGAGACTTCAACTCAAAAAAAAAGGAGAAAAAATATATATACATACATCATATATATAAATATAATATATACAAATATATATAACATATGTAAATATGTATACACAAAAAATATTTGATAGGACCATAGGGGAAAAGAAATAAAACAGAAAAAATCCTGCTGAGCGTTGTGGCTCACATTGGAATCCCAGCACTTTGTGAGACTGAGACTGTGCCCAGGAGTTCAAGACCAACCTGGGCAACATAGTGAGACCTTTTCTCTACAAAAAAAAAAATTTTTTTTTAAATCAGCCAGGCGTAGTGATATGCACTTGTAGTTCCAGCTACTTGGGAGGCTGAGGCAGAAGGATCCCCTGAGCCCAAGAGATTGAAGCTGTGATGAGTCATGATTGTGTCACTCTGCACTCCAGCTGGTGTAACAGAGTGAGACTCCAACTCAAAAAAGAAAAAAGAAAAACCCACCATCTCAGTGAGCCTGTCTTTGACGTCCTTGTGGATCAGGCAACACAGTAAGGGTTCCAGCTCCTGGTTGAAAGCTCACATTGCCTTTTCAGGCCTGATCACAGGCAGTTACAAAGGCTTTGCCTGGCAGGCGACACAGGAGAAAGCCGCACTCCCACACTCCACAGCCAAGGCGCTGTGCTTCTGTGGGGAGTTGCTGTCGAGGACTTGGGCCCCCTGGCTGATTTGCTGTCTGTATGTTGGCATCCCAAGCCTGACACCTTCTTGCCTGGGCCTCCTTGTCTCTGAGGTGTTGGGTAGAAGCCTTCTTCAGGCTGCTTGGCTCAGGCCTCCTCATGGGGAGAGGGTGAAACCCTGAAGACACTTGCACTCAGTACTTTTCCAAGGCTAGCCCTTCCCCCTTGCCCTCAATGCAACCCTAGGCTCATAAATCTGCTGAAGCCTCTTTTTTTTTTTTTAAATTGGCGTCTCATTCTGTCTCCCAAACTGGAGTGCAGTGGCACTATCACAGTTGACCTCCTGGGCTCAGGCGATCCTTCTGCCTCACCTCCTGAGTAGCTGGGACTTCAGGCATGCACCACCACATCTGGCTAATTTTTTGGAATTTTTGTAGAGACGAGGTCTCACTATGTTGCCCAGGCTGGTCTTGAACTCCTGGGCTCAAGGGATCCTCCTGCTTTGGTCTCCCAAAGTGCTAGGATTACAGGCGTGAGCCACCTATGCCTGGCCTGCTGGAGCCTTTGCTGGGAGCTCCCTCAGCAGAGAGATGGTCCCTACAGATGTATTGGTCCCCTGAGCCTCCACAGGTATGCGGTTCCAGGGATGGGGGGTTGTAACAGAGGGAGCTGGAGCTGTCTTTGGTTTAGCCACTCTTGCTTGCACCATTGCAGGAGGAGGTAAACTTAACTCTCATTTTTGGTCTGCTGCTTTAATTGATTACAGTGGCAGCTCAGCTCTCTCTTTCTCTCTCTCTCTGTCTCTCTCCCAGTTCAGCTGAGCTTCTGACACACAGAAGATTTTTTAAATGTTTTTTAAATGAACACCACAAGTAACAATCTTAATCTGGCAGGGGGCACAATGTCAATAAGGGTACCTGATCTCAAACCAAGTAAAGAGGGGACCAAAGGGAGCCCCAAATTTTACCTGCATGATGTCCACTTGAATACCTACTCCTAAATTGCACCACACATCATTAAAATAAAATATAAATAAAAAACAAAAAATCTTAATCAAATGGACACATGTAAAACTCTGCACCTGACACTGTTTGTTTGTTTGTTTGTTTGTTTGTTTTGAGTCAGAGTCTCACTCTGTCACCCAGGCTGGAGTGCAGTGGCACAATCACAGCTCACCATGACCTCAATCAACCTCTTGGGTTCAGGTGATCCTTCTGCCTTGGCCTCCTGAGAAGCTGGGACTACAGGTATGCGCCACCCATACCTGTTGTTGACTATGTTGCTCAGGCTGGTCTTGAACTCCTGGGCTCAAGTAAGCCTCCTGCCTCAGCCTCCCAAAGTGCCAGGATTACAAGCATGAGCCACCACACCTGGCTTGATCTTTTTTTTTTTTTTCCTGAGTTGGGTCCTCATTCTGTCTCCCAGGCTGGAGTACAGTGGCACAATCATGGCCATTTGATTAAGATTTTTTTGGTTTTTATTTATATTTTATTTTAAAGATGTGTGGTGCAATTTAGGAGTAGGTATTCAAGTGGACATCGTGCAGGTAAAGTTTGGGGCTCCCTTTGGTCCCTTCTTTACTTGGTTTGAGATCAGGTACCCTTATTGACATTGTGCCCCCTGTCAGATTAAGATTGTTACTTGTGGTGTTCAGAAGCTACAGCCTTGACCTGTGCTTAGGCGATCCTTCCACCTCAGCCTCCTGAGTAGCTGGACTACACACAATTTTAAAATGTGTATTCTTCTCAAGCACGCATAGAGAACTTACAAATATTAAGTGCCTCCTCATAAAGCCATGACTCAATAAACTTTACAGAATCAGTATTACACAGACCATGTTTTCTAATTGCAATGCAACTAACTTAAAATATCAATAATAAAGAGATAAAGCTTATAAAATTAACTTTGGAAATTAAAATGCCTACTCTTTAGTAAATGAGGGGTCAAAGTAGAAGTCATAATTGAAATTTGAAAACCTTTAGAACTGAACAATAATAAAAGTTCAAATGTCAATATTTTTGAGATTCAGTGAAGTCACACTTATGGGAAATTCATACATTAAGAAGAAATGAGGACAAGTAGTGAGCTAAGAATGCAACTAAAGAAGTTGGAAAAAGACCAACAAAATGAGGCAAGTAGAAAAAAATAGATAGGAATGAACATAAATAAATCACATAGTAAAATGCAATAGGGATAAGAAATGATCAATAAGCTAAAACTGGTTTTAAAAAATGATTGATAAAATAGACAACCATCTGGCAGAATTTATGGGGAAAAGAAAATGATAAGGAAATAGACAACATTGAAGATGTAAAAGAGAGCATGATCACATCAACATTATAGACTTAAAGACATAAGAAAATACCCGGAACAATTTTAGGCCAATACATTGGAGCTTAGAGGAAGTGTCAAATACCTACCAAAATAATAGAAAGCCTACACTGTGAAAGAAAATAAAACAGTCATCAAAAATCTTTTCATGAAGAAATACTGAGACTTAGATGCCTTTATGCCAATTTTACAGACATTCAAAGACCATCCTCCCATTCTTCCATGAACCACTCCCCAGAAGATAAAACAGGAGAGGACAGGTGATGCCGAAAAAATGGCAGAGTAAGGATCACCAAAAGTTCACCCCCATATAAGAGGAACAAAAACTGGTTTCCTGAGGCTGGGTGCGGTGGCTCATGCCTGTAATCTCAGCACTTTTGGAATCCAAGGTGGGAGGATTGCTTGAGCCCAGAAGTTTGAGACCAGCCTGGACAACATAGTGAGACTTCATCTCTACAAATTAAAAAAAAAAAAAAAATTAGCTGGGTGTGGTGGCACATCCCTGTAGTCCCTGTAGTCTCTGTAGACTTGGGAGGCTGACACAGGAGGATTGTATCAAGAGGTCGAGACTATGGTTAGCCGTGATCATGCTACTACTTTCCAGCCTGGGGGACAGAGTGAGACCTTGACTCAAAACAATAACAACAACAACAACAACAACAACAAACTGGTTTCCGGACCTCACCTGAAAGGCTTGTCTTTATTTGAACTGACTGAGAAATGGCCCAATACAGTAAGTCTCCTACATACCAACGGGTTCCATTATGAGAGCATGTTTATAAGTCCAATTTGTTTGTAAATCCAGCAGAGTTAGCCTGGTACCCAACTAATACAATAGGCTATATAGTACCAGCTTCATCACAGCCGCTTTTATGCTTGCTTCCAGACATCCTGGGCTTGAAATAATGATACTGTACTCTATACAGTCATGTGCAGTAAAGTACACAAAAACACAATCACTTGTAGAGGATGCACGCACATGACAATGTATGCCAGACACATGAAGTGACACAACTAGACATGAGAACGCATGTTCACATCTTTGAAAGTTCATAACTTGAAGGTTCGTGTGTGGGGCAGTCATTGTACTCCCATGGAGGTGGAAGTAGGCTTTTATCAAAAATATCTATGAGCCAGTGTTTCAAGTTGTGATTGCCTTAAGCAATGAATAAGAATTGGGCAAACAATAGACTAACCAATAGGCTTAACAGGAAAACTGAGCAGTAAGATGCCCCTGGGGCTTTGAAAAGGTCTGACGTATTCCTGGGAGTCCAGAAGGCCATGAGCATATGTATGACTGTGTACATGCTCGGGAAAACATGAGAAGGCCCTAAGTGCTCATCTTCAGCTGACCTTGAGGCTCTGTACAAGCAGAAAATGGAGGCCAAGACAGAGTCGCTGACGGGGCTTAAATTCAAAATAGAACCACATAGTCATTTGCCGACTAGAGGTCACACACTGAGAAATAAAAATAAAATTTTAGGCCCTCTCAACTCATTGAATGGACAACCTCTTGGCCAAGGGGACCCCAGAGAAACCTTAACAATGGAGTTCCCAGCCATGATGGGACAGGAGGTTAGACACACTTGTTTATACACCCACCCTTGCTAACCAACATTAGCCTTTCTTTCTAAAAGTGGGCCAGATACCAGCCCTTGCAAAAGACTTGCTCCCTGCTGATTTCAACCAACCTCCTGATGCTGCTGGTCTCCCCTCCTCTCTTGAGATTTTGACACAGCAGCTGACCGGCATCCCTCCAAATAAGAGACCACTGACCATAGACTGGTTCTGGCCAGTTTACAGAGACTGCACACAGGGCACCTCTGTGACTTGCATTTCACCTTTTGATGTATAGACTCTAATATTAATGCATGTAAATGTTGTCTCCACCCTAAAGTGAATATGAACATATGTAACATGCTCGTTTGCTTACTACACATGAGCACATCCCCTTATCATGAGCATTCATAGCTCCTCCTATGACTTGCTAAGTATGTATACTTAGCCAATCCATTTGGCATATATTGCTGTAGCATTCTTACTTCCCCGGAAGTGACTGCTTCCAGTTTCTGCCTAAGGTGATGCCTCTCAGCCTGCGGATGGCCAGCCTGCGGGCTGCAACCCTTTGCGAGAAATAAAGCTCTTCAAACTTATGAGCATCATGATTCTTCAACTGAAAACAGGTACTCTGCATTCTGGAAAACACCCATGCTAGCTTAACTTAGAGACTTCCGTGGCCGCCTTTTTGGGTTTATGCCACCTGAACCAATCAAAGGCTGTAACCTGCAGCGACCAATCAGAACTAAGCAAATTTGCATCCTTTATCTGCGAAAATGGACCAGAGTGGGAACTTGGGCAGAAACTTTCTCTATAAAAGACAAACTCTTTCTTTGTTCTTTCCAAACATAACTTCATTTTATAACAAAGGCTGTGTATTCCCCGTGTGCAAACTGTTCAATGGATTAAAATCTCTTTCCTTTTTCTCAAAAGAAAACTCCTTTGACTGGATTTATTGACACTTTGTTTCATTTTTATAATTTCTATCTCTCCATTAATATTCTGTATTTAATCAGACTTTGCTCTAATACTTTAGTTCTTTAGAGATGGCCATATTTAAGACAGCTGACTTAAAGTCTTTGTCTACCAAGTTCTATACATGAAGGGGAACCCCAAAATCCGAGATTATCTTTGTATGCTTGGAATTTGTTCCTCCAGATCAAATCATCAACCAAAGATTTTATTTTATTTTATTTTCGAGTTGGAGCCTCACTCTGTTGCCCAGGCTGGAGTGCAGTGGCATGCTCATGACCACCCCAGCATCAACCTGCTGGGTTCCGGCAATCCTTCTGCCTCAGCCTTCCAAGTAGCTGGAACTACAGGAGTGCACTACCACGTGTGGCTAATTTTTGAGTTATTGTAGAGAAGAGGTCTTGCCAAGTTGCTCGGGCTGGTCTTGAACCTGCAGGCAACCAAAGATTTTATCTGGAAGTTTTGAGAAGGTTGCTTCATGATTTATGGGAGAAACATGCTGAGTTGCGGCAAACAGGTGACGGGTTTTTCCACCATAACAACACACCTGCCCACACCACGCTGAGTTTCCAGCAGTTTTTGACCAAAACCAACATGGCTCCCATGCCCCACCTGCTCTGTTCACCCGATCTCACACCCCCAGAGACTTTGTTTTCCCTGATGAAAAATATCCTCAAAGGAAAACGGTTTGCTGATGTGGAAGAGGTGAAACAAAAGACAGCAGAAACACTAAAAGGCATCCAAATCGACGAGTTTAAAAGCTGTTCTGAGCAGTGGAAAAAGCCTCACAATAGGTGTATTGCATCAGATGGACAGTACTTTGAAGGTGACTGAGGTTTAAACATGTAAGAATAAATACACCATTTTTTATAAATAAATTCCAGGGTTATTTTGGGTCCCCCTAGTATGGGACAGTTTCTATTGATTGCTCCCCCACCCACCCACCCATGAGTGAGCTATACTGTCTTGTTTCTTTCCAAGTCTCATACTTTTTTGCTGAAAACTGGACATTTTCCCCCCAGTGTTTGGCTATTATGAATTATGTTGCTATGAACATTCATGTACAAGTTTTTGTGTGAACATATGTTTTCATTTCTTTTGGGTATATTCCTAGGAGTTGGATTGCCGGCTCATATGGCAACTCTGTGTTTCACTTTTTGAGGAGCCGCCAAACTGTTTTCCAAAGCACTACACCATTCTGCATTTCTCTAGCCATGCATGAGGGTTTCAGTTTCTCCACGTTCTCACCAGCACGTGGCTTTCCTTTTGATACTAGCCATCCTCATGTGTGTGAACTGGTAAGCCATAGTGGTTTTGACCTATGTTTCTCTGACGACTAATGATGCTGAGTATCTTTTCACATGCTCACGGGCCTTTGTACCTCTTCTTAGGAGAAATTTCCATTTCCTGCGACCTTCTGAAGCCACCGTAATCATAGCCACCCCCTTACTTCAAGAGTGCATTTTGCATTTTCCCCTCACTTGAATAAGTGTCAGTCTCTACTGTACATGCTTTCCTCACTCGGCTTCCAGAACAGTCCACATTTCTGGATCTTTTTCCTCCTTCCTGGTATTTCCTTTCTGTCATCTTTGCTGATTCCTCCTTACCTCCAGGATTTCTAGACATCAGAGGGCCCCCATGACTCAGTGTTGAACCTTTTCTCTTCTCTAGGCATACTTGTGCCCTTGAACTCATCCAACTCATGGCTTAAAATACCATCTTTACTGAAGACTCCCCAACTTATCCCTCCAGCTTGACCTCGTGTCTATTGCCTACTCACATCTCCATTTTGATGTTTGACACCTGCCTTTTTCCTCAGAACTGAAATCCACATGTTCCCCACCAAGTCTACCCTCTACAAATTCTTCCCTTCGCAGAAAACGTCAGCTTCATCCAACCTGTAATTACTCAGGTCAAGCACTGCAACGTCATCCTTGAGTCTTTTTTCTCTCCCATCCCAAATTCAATCTGTCAGTAAATTCTGGCAACTCTACCTTCAAAATAGATCCAGAATTCTTAGCGCTGAGATAATTATGAGATAGCCATTAAAAATAACATGCAGAGCCAGGTGCAGTGGCTCACGCCTGTAATCCTAGCACTTTGGGAGGTGAAAGTGAGAGGATTGCCTGAGTCCAGGGGTTCAAGACCAGCTGGGCAACTTGGCAAGACTTTGTCTCTACAATAAATAAAAAAAAAATTAACCAGGCATGGTGGTGCATGCCTGTGGTTCCTGCTACTTGGAAGGCTGAGGGAGAAGGATCGCCTGAGCCCAGCAGGTTGAGGCTGCAGTGACTGTGAGTGTGCCACTGCATTCGAGCCTGGGTGACAGAGTGAAACTCCAACTCAAAAAAAAAAAAAAAAAATGCAGGCGTTTTATGATAAACCATGGAGTGAGAGCATATTATGCAAGTCCTATGTAAAATGTGATACTAACAATGTGGAACATGCCTGTAATAAAGATTTGAAAGAAAGCTACAGAAATACTATCCTAAGGATGCGCAGAGATATTTTCCGAGTGTCTCATATTTTTATTTGAAAATATTTATCAAGCAACAAAATTACTGAAGAGGTTTCATTGTTGGTAGCATTCGTGGATGTTTATGAAATACAGTATCATTTTAAATAGCCCTATGATGGGTGTGGTGGCTCACTCCTGTAATCCCAGCACTTTGGGATGCCGAGGTGGGAAGATCACTTGAGCCCAGAAGCTCGAAACCAACCTGGGCAGCATAGTGAGATCTCATCTCTACAAAAAAATTAACAAATTAGCTGAGCGTGGTGGTGCACACCTATAGTCCCAACTACTAGGGAAGCTGAGATGGGAGACCTACTTGAGGCCAGGAGGTTGAGGTTGCAGTGAGCAGTGAGCTGGAATCATGCCACTGCACTCCAGCCTGGGTGACAGAGTGAGGCACTATCTCAAATTAAATAGCCCTGTGATATAAATGGAACAGGGTGGAGACTCATTCCTGGAGGCCAACTTGTACCATGCACTGTACTAATTGTTTTGCACATACTATCTCTTTTTCTTTTTTTGAGTTGGAGTCTCACTCTGTCGCCCAGGTTGGAGGGCAGTGGCATGCTCATGGTCACCGCAGCCTCGATCTGCTGGGCTCAGGTGATCCTTCTGCCTCAGTCTTCCAAGTAGCTGGAACTACAGGTGTGTACCACCATGTCCAGCTCATTTTTCTTTATTTATTTTAGGAAGAGGTCTCACCAAGTTTCCCATGCTAGTCTCGAACCCCTGGGCTCAGGCAATCCTCTCACCTCTGCTTCCCAAAGGGCTGGGATTATAGGCACGAGCCACTGTACCTGACCACACATACTATCTCATTTAATTCTCTGGCTACTTTTTTAAAAGGTACAATGGGCATGCAATCCATGTTTAAAATGTTTAATGTGTCACTTCATAAGTTTTGATGTATGTATACGAGTATACCTGAGAACCCATCACTCAATCAGGACCAGGGACTTACCCACCACCTCAAAAATCTCCTTATGTCCTCTGTAATTTTTCTCCCCACCCATCTCTGCTTTCCAAACAACCATTGATTTCCTCTCTGTCCTGCAGATCCATTTGCATTTTCTATAAATGGACTCATCCATCATGTACTCTTTTCTGGCCTGACTTCTTCCCAACGACTTTGTGATATCTTATCACCACCTTACCATTGAAGAGCTGGGTTCACCGAGGTAATGTAACTTTCCTAAAATGACACAGGAAGAAGACCTGGGATTCCAACCTAGTTCTGCCTATCATCTCGATGTGCTGAAAGCAAAGCCCTGTGTGGTGAAATGGATTGTCTGGAATTATAATACCAGCAAGTGGCCAAAGTAGGGCAAAACCCACTATGCCACATGCCTCTTGGTTATTTATGTGGCTGTTGGGAAGAGCGTGTAACTCCTTTTAGATTTCACTCAGACTGCATTTTCAGAAGTCCCACCATTAACTTGACCATGACCTCCGAGAGAAGAGCCAATGTGGAATGTTGGAATGTTTTGGCAGAAACTTTCTTCAACAGTTTCTTTCAACTTGTCAGAATAGAGTCTTCTACTTCTTTAGAAACTGCATTTGATTTCCCTTGAATTATTGAATTATTGTCCTCTTAGAAAGACACCTGAAATGAGGCTAAAGTACACCACTGGTCGGTCGGGTCCTCCTTTCTCTGCTCCCTCCCTCCCGTATTTCTTTTCTTACTTTGTTTTTATTTTTCTCCTCTACTTCTCTCTCTCTCTCTGTCTCTCCCTCCCCCAACTTGAGATCTCACTCAGCTGCCCAGGCTGGAGTGCAGTGACAGGATCATGGTTCATTGCAGCCTTGACCTCCTCGGCTCAGGTGATCCTCCTGCCTCACGCTTCTAAGTAGCTGAGACCACAGACATGCCCCACCACACCCAGCTAACTTTTTGAATTTTTGTAGAGACGAGATCTTGCTATGTTGTCTAGGCTGATCTCTAACTCCTGGGCCCAAACGATCCTCCCTCCTAGGCCTCCCAAAGTACTGGGATTACAGGTGTGAGCCACCATGCTTGGCCCAATTTTCACTTTTGAAGTACTGGGTTCTATCACCGCTGTGCCTAGTGCTTTATCCTCCAGGTGTCTGGAGAATGCAGGAGACTGCGGCAAACTTGCTTGGTTTGTGATTCTCTAAATCTGCTACTTGGTGACACTTGATCTCTAATTAATGTATTTATTAGGTTTATGTCATGCCTTTCTATTTAAGAGTTTTATCTTATTTATATTTAAGTTTTACCTTAAACACTGGTTTTAGTATCTGCAAGATTTGATTAATGGGTTAGAAGTTGTTTACATATTGAAACACAAGTTTTAAAAGCTAGGAAGACTCACACCTGTAATCCTAGCACTTTGGGAGACTGAGGCAGGAGGGTTGCTTGAGCCCAAGAGTTTCAGACCAGCCTGAGCACATAGTGAGATTTCATCTGCCTAAAAAATAGAATAAAATAAATAGCTAGACGTGGTGGTGCATGTCTGTAGTCCCAGCTACTGGAGAGGCTGAGGCGAAAGGATCGCCTGAGCCCAGGAGGCCAAGGCTACAGTGAGCTGTGAGTGTGCACTCCAGCCTGGGTGACAGAGTGAGACCCTGACTTTAAAAAAAAAAAAAGCTGTAAAGATAGAAAACAGTTTATATCATAAGTAATAAAATGACAGCCTTGAGAAGTGTTGAAATTATTGACTGCTTTTCAGAAAAGTGAGGAAAGACCTTCACAGTGTTTTAACCATCTTTAAAAGGCTATTTTAATTGCGTGCAACAATTGGATTCTATGCCCATCAACCACATGTTTCAACAAAGTCTCTGAATATTTTGGATAACTAAGAAAAATAATGTTGTCTATCTATTGAGGAGACAAAAGAAACTGTATTTGAGGAGATAAAAGAAACTGTGATAGTTCCCCTGTCACAAAAGCAAGCTTGAATACTCTGGGGAAATATGTCAATATGAACATATTTGTTTATTTATTTAGACAAGTTCTCTCTATGTTTCCCAGGCTGGTCTTGAACTCCTTGCCTCAAGTGATTCTCCTGCCTCAGCCTCCCAAAGTGCTAGGATTAGAGATGTGAGCCACCACGCCTGGCCAATATAAACATTAATTTACACATAAGCCAGATTTATGAAAATGTAGCCAGAAATAAATAGAATAAATAAATAGAAATCATCTTTATGTTCGGTTATGTAAGCCTCATCATCCCAGTTATGCCCAGCAACTCAGTTGAGTAAGAGGAAAACTCTAAACAAAATGATGCTATTGATGAGGGGGAGATAAGTCAACCTCGATCCTTTCTCCTGAAATATTTCAAGCTATAGATTTGATCTTGTCTCTATGAGACCCTGAAGCAGGTCCTCGAACTCCTGGCCTCAAGTGACCCTCCCACCTCAGCCTACCAAAGTGCTGGGATTCCAAGCATGAGACACTATGCCTGGCCAAGATTCTCTATGATTTCTACGCTTGTGAAACGTGCTTTTTCTGATCTCTGGTATTTTCAAACTTATCTTTTATTTATTTATTTATTCACTGTTTATTTTTATGTAGCATACCAGGCCAAAGGGTTTATGCGCAGGGCAAAATGTACATAGGTGATAAGAAATAAACCTGTATGTAGCACGGTGACAGCATGAAGTCAAAGTTTTCTGTTCAAGGCATTCCACTGAAAAACATGAAATCAAGGGAACAAAAGTATAAAATGAACATCAAGATAAAAGATGGGACGTGAAATGTCCTGATTCAGGCAAAATGTCAGCTGTTTTTGACTTCAGTGGCACTTTCTTCTCAAGATGCCAAGTTCCTGGCTTTCTCTATTTTTGTGTGTCCTACATTCCATGAGCACAATATGAAGTCAGACTGCGGGAATAGGTGAGTTCACCCACATATCTTCCCAAGTACCTTGGGAAAGTCTTTTGACATCTCTGAATTTTACTTTCCCCGTATGTAAAATGAGGCTATTCATAGCACCTACCTCAGGGTGTTGCTGGGATCAAGTGAGTTCACTTAGGTACCATGTCTAGCCAATAGCAAGTCTTGGAGCATGCTGTTATTATAAGGGGAAGCACTACAAGCATAGTATAGGTTAGTTTCATAGAACCATGAAAGCCCAGGCTCTTGCCTTTTCTTGCTTGGTCTCCAGAATGGAGCCTGGTTCCCTTTAGGGTTCAGCAACCATCACCAGGTCGGGCTTGGTGGCTCATGCCTGTAATTCCAGCACTTTGGGAGGCCCAGGAGGGAGGATTGCTTGAAGCCAGGAGTTCCAGACCAGCCTGGTCAACATAGGGAGGCCATGCCTCTACAAAAAATTTTTTTTTAATTAGCTGGGCATGGTACACTTGCCTGTAAGTCCCAAGTACTTGGGAGGCTGAGGCAGGTGGATCACCTGAGCCCAGGAGGTGGAGGCTGCAGTGAGCCCTAATCATGGCACTGCACTCCAGCCTGGGTGACAGAGTGAGACCCTGACTTGGGGGGAAAATAAATAAAGCAACCATCATCAGCTCTGCTCCTGAAGTTTCCCCAGTTAAGTAGCCCCTACTGCAGGAGAACCTTGAGCTCTGGAGTGCTCTGAGGTGTCTGAGATCTTGTGGTTCATCTTTAAAAAAATGTCCTGTTTCATACTTCGTCATAGATGCATATTTGTTCTAACATCAAATATTTCTTCCAAATTTCCTAGCACATTTGTCAGTCTGGGATGGTGTGGGTTTGTCCTATAATATCCACTAACTCCTGGGATGTGGCTGTGTTTCCAGGGCATAAAGGACCTAGTGGGAGTAGCAGAGACTGACTCCCAGCCCTTAGGGTCTGCTTAGTCAGGAGGAATCTTGGAAGGAGGATCCTTTGAGTCCAGCAGGAATTCCACCTCTCCTAGGGCCTGAAAACATGTGAGTTCTAGATGGGTCTCTCAGGACATTTGCTTATTGTTCATCTTCTGAAGTTGAGGTCTCAAGAAGCAGAGCAGGAGAGAGGCACTCGGGGACAACGATGTACAGACAGGATCCAGACAGGAGAACCCTTACAAGGGGGAGGCAGAGAAACAACAAGGAAGGGAAAAGAACCAAGTAGGGATTGAGCTTAGGCAATGTCTGACCTTGGCCAGATCCTGAGGAAAATCAAGTTTCTGAAACTAAAAGCTGAGACTTGGACCCAGTTTGGGCGCCAACGCGATCCACCCCTAGGGACCTTGCCTCCTCCCATGCCTTCTCTCAGACATGCGCCGTACACGTATGACCACTTCCTAAACATGCATGTCTGTTTCTCTGTGGGCTCACTGGGACTCAGTTATTGCCTTATTACAGTTCTCTCTTTCTTTTGTTCCCTTCCTTCCTTCCTTCCCTCCCGCCTTCCCCCCCTCCTCCCCCTCTCTTTCTTTTTGTGTTGGGGTCTCTCTGTGTCACCCAGGCTGGAGTGCGGTGGCACAGTCACAGCTCACTGAAGCCTCAACCTCCCTGGGCTCAGGTGATCTTTCCACCTCAGCCTCACAAGAGCTGGGACTATATAGGCGTGTACCACCACAACTGGCATTTTTGTTGTTGCTGCTGTTTTTGTAGAGTTGAGGTCTCACTATGCTGCCCAGGCTGGTCTTGACCCTCTTCTACAATTTTAAATTGACATTTAACATTTTTAAATCATTGCAAAGAGTAAAATTTCTGGCTCATGGGTCACCTTCATAAAGTGTCACTCTTTTAAATATATCTAATGGAATTAAATACTATACCAGTTTGATGCCTACCATCCTGCATTTTTAAAAATACTTAAGCCAGGCTGGTCATAGGTGGCTCATGTTTGTAATTCCAGCATTTTAGGAGGCCTAGGTTGGAGGATTGCTTGAAGCCAGGAGTTTGAGGCTGCAGTGAGCTATGAATGTGCCACCACACTCCAGCCTGGGTGACAGAGCAAGGCCCCAGCTCTATAAAATAAAAAATAAAAACTTTAGCCAGGTGAGGTGGTGTGCACCTGTAGTTCCAGTCTCCCAGAAGGCTGAGGCAGGAGAATCACTTGATCCCAGGAAGCTGTGGGGGGCTATGGTCACTCCACTGAACTCCAGCCTGGGCAACAGAACAAGATCCTGGCTCAAAACAAAACAAAAAAACCTCAAGCCAGCATTCATTAACAGTTAGAAATTTTACATTGTTCCTTTTTGCTATTTATCTCATATTTCCATACACTTTTCCTAGGAAATTTCATCCTAATGTATATTTTAATGCCTAAAAGTCTTATTGGTCATTCTAACATAATTCACTGCAACAAATATGCATATGCATACATACATATATAATATGAAATTAAATTTTATTTTTATTTTCTGTGACCTAAGCCTTAAAATATTTTAATATATCTTCTGGTTTGAGTAACTATTATTACCAGTATATAATAAAAATATCATAAATATGTCACCCATTTTATAAATAATGTTAAACATAAAAATTAAAATTTTACTAGAAGAACATCTCTTAATGAGATGAATGACATCTCATTTTTTAAAAACTGTTTATGTATTTGTGAATGAATAAAGATATTGCTAGAAGGTTTACTTATTACGATTGAGACAAGGTTTAACATCAAATCTCTTACTGTTTTTCAGTGTTGTTGATATAATCTCTGAGAAACCTTGTTCTCATAACAAAGAATAAATGGGACCAGAAGGAAGGTTGCTGTGGCAATGTTACTAATGTTTTGTACTCCTTCTATGTTACATGCCAAAAGTCACATAAAAATTGTGTTCAGTCATCTATAGGATGACAGCTTTATTCTTTCTACCTCCAATTTTGTTAATAGCAAAGAATTGGAAATTGCTAGACTTGTAAAACAATTCAATTTTTTTTTTTTTTTTTTTTTTAGTCAAGATCTCTGCAATCACTGCAGCTCACCACAGCTTCAAACTCCTGGGCTCAAGCCATCCTCCCATCTCAGCCTCTCAAGAAGCTGGGACTACAAGCGCGTGCCACCACACCTGGCTAATTTTTTGATTTTTTGTTGTAGAGACAGGATCTCCCTAGGTTGTCCAGACTGGTGTCTCAAACTTCTGGGTTCAACCAATCCTCCCCGCTCAGCCTCCCAAGATGCCGGGATTACAGGCGTGAACCACCACGCCCAGCCATGATCCAGCCTTTATAGCCTCTGGTTGTCTCAGCACTGCTGAATTGTCTGGTGTAGTATTTGTTTTATACCCGAGGCAGTCCCTGAGTTAGAAAGCAGTGGACCTTTCTCCTGCAAAGAGGATGGAGGGTAGATGTGACAGGAAGATGAAGTAGACCTGCTGAACCCGGGTGTGCTCCCAGACCAACTTTTGGGAAAGGGCACAGAGAAAAATTGAGACCCTGAAAGATAACTTTTGTAAGATCATCCATGCTCATGAACCTTTTGGGAAGTTTTTTTTATCTGTTTGTCTGTGAGCTTGGTGCTTTATACCTCTCGGTGAAGAACTGTATTTTAGACTACATGCTTTTGGATGACTGAGACTGTCTGGAAATCATTTTATAACATCTACCATTTCTGGTTAATAGGTGTATATGTTATCTGTTGATTTGCACGATGTGACCGTTTTCATGTTGTTGCATATGCTGATTTACACTGCCTTCCCTGTCGAAGCCCTGTGAGAATTAGGGGAGAAGCTAATTGTGCTTACTGACTTTAGCTGCTTTGATCTACATTCCCTGGTTAAAGAACTTAACGATTTTGATTTTTTAAATTTTATTTTTTAACCTCTAGGTTAATTTCCCCTCATTGTTTCCTGTGTTTTCTCCAGGCTAAGAGAATTAGACATATCTGTAGATAATTATTATCAGCTAAAGAGACATTTAGTAGCTTGAGGGTATAGAGGCTGTTTTCTACGTTTCATAAATGTAATTTTTCCACAATTTTAATCATTTCTTTTCTTTTATTTATTTATTTCAAGTCAGGGTCTCACTCTGTCACCCAGGCTGGAGGGTAGTTGGCACGATTATGGCTCATTGCAGCCTCAACCTCCAGAGTAGCTGGGACTACAGCGTAGCTCCACCAGTCTGAATTATTTTTTAATTTGTTTTTTGTAGAAGATGTGGTCTCTCTATGTTGCCCAGGCTGGTCTTAGACTCCTGGCCTCAAAAAATCCTCCTGCCTTGGCCTCCAAAGTGCTGGGATTAGAGGTGTGAGCCACTGTGCCCAGTCTCCCACACTAATTTTAGAAGACATCTGATTGGCTCATGAGATGGAGTTTGGTCATCTTTAATCTACTCAGCATCGATTTCCCTCACCTTTTTATTTTTGTTTTTTAGTAGAGAAGTGGTCTTGCTATGTTGCCCAGGCTGGTATTGAACTCCTGGGCTTAAGCAATCCTTCCACCTCAGCCTCCCAAAGTACCAGTATTAGAGGCCCTTGATTCCTCTTAACAATGACATCACTAGGGAAAGAAAGACATCCTTGCCAGTTCTCTGGGGCTTTGCTTTGGTGGCACTGGACTCCCCCACTCCCCCGCTGTCTCCGGCTTCAGGGTGGGCATGAGACCCAGACCAGGCTCTCAATCCCAGGACTCTAGCCAGGAGACTGCAGGTCTGGAGCTACTGTGGCCACTGTGGGAAGGGGCACTGCCAAAGGGTAATTCAGCCCAGACAGAAGCAAAGAGGCAGAAGATGGAGCTGGAGAAAGATCCAGTTCTGATGATATCCACTTGATCTACTAGTCCCAGTCATCACCAAAACAAAAGAAAAAAGAAAAAATATATTTTGGTTGAGACAGGATCTTGCTATGTTGCCCAGGCTGGTCTGGAACTCCTGGCCTCAAGTGATCCTCCTGCCTTGGCTTCCCAAAGTATTGGGATTACAGGTGTGCGACACTGCGTCTGGCTGAGGTATTTATTTTGAATGAATAGGTGTATCAGTTTCCTAGGGCTACCACAACAAAGCACGTAAAAACTAACGGAAATGTATTCCCTCACAGTTCTGGAAATCAAGGTGTCAGCGGGGTTGGCTCTCACTGAGAGCTGTGAGGGAGAATCTCTTCCATGCCTGTCTCTCAGCTTCTGTCGAAAGCAGGCGATCTTTGGTGTTCCTCGGCTAGTAGCATCACTCCAATCTTTGCCTCCACCCTACGTGCCATTCTCCCTGTGTCCTCCCATAGCTGTCTTCTTATAGGAATACCAGTCATATTGGACAGGAAGCCCACCCCACTCCATGGAGTTAAGATGACTTCATCTTAACTAATGACAACTCTTTGACCCTATTTCCAAATAAGGTCGCATTTTGAGGTACTGAGTTAGGACTTTTTGGGAAGAAAAAATTCAGCCTACAGCAGTGGACTAGAGGTTAGCCTGATTGTGGCTTGTGTCTTTGATTATATGCTGATAGCTCAGCTTTTTGGAATGACAGGCCAAATAGCACAATAGCCAAATTATTGACCAGTCTGTAGTAGGGACCCAAATGTGTTTGTTAAGTGAATGTTGCTACCAAGAAGCTTAGGACTAAAAGAGACAAGAATCTCAACCTTTGGCCTGGTGAACATTTCAGAACATGATCGCTTGCCATAGAGGAATTGGGCTTTTGGTAGTTCTGAGATGAGAGGCACCCTTACTCTTCCCAATTATTAAGATAAATATAACTACTGGGAAAATGGATGTCTTTTGAGCAATAATTATTTCCATATTGCAGCAATGTTTTGAGAAGAAAATGCTTTTCCTGAAGGCTTCATTTCAAGTGAAATTATTATTATTATTATTATTATTATTAATTTATTTATTGGAGTCAGAGTCTCACTCTGTCTCTCAGGCTGGAGTGCAGTGGAATGCTCACAACCACCACAGCCTCAACCTGTTGGACTCAGGTGATCCTTCCACCTCAGCATTCCAAACAACTGGAACCACAGGTGGGCACCACCACACATGGTTAATTTTTTTTTATTTCCAGCCAAGTTGCCCAGGCTGGCCTCAAACCCCTGGACTCAGGCAATCCTCTCATGTCTGCCTCCCAAAGTGCTGGGATTACAGGCATGAACCACCATACCTGGCTAAAATTATGTTTTGCTTATGGATAACTTAAGGCCAAAAAAGGTGAGAGGAAAACAAATTTGCATTTGGACAACAAGAGATAGAGAAGAAGGGAGAACAAGAGAAATATTTCCATTTTGAAACCAGTTTTTTGTGTGTGTGTGCATGAGACCTTATCAGTCTTTAATATTTCAAAACTAATAAATTCCCATGAGTCAAACATTTGCATTGTATTTTATTTCATATATATTTGCTTTTGAAAAAAATACTTGCCAGGCACAGTGGCTCAAGCCTGTAATCCCAACACTTTGGGAGGCAGAGGAGAGAGGATTGCCTGAGCTCAGGTGTTCGAGACCAGCCTGAACAACATGGTGAGATCTCATCTCTACAATAAATTTAAAAAAAAAATTAGCCAGGCATAATGGCGTGTGCCTGTGCTTCCAGCTACTTGGAAGGCTCAGGCAGAAGGATCACCTGAGCCCAATAGTCGTGAGTGTGCCATTGCACTCCAGCCTGGGTGACAGAGTGAGACTGACTAAAAAAGAAAAAATAAAAATACTTTTTCTCTGAATCTCCTTATTTCATCCTTTTATTTTAATCAACCGTATCATTATATTTAAACAGACTTTCTTGTAAATAGCATATAATTGGGTCTTTTATTTTTATTGTCAATCTCTGAATCACTGTCTTTTAGTTGAGTGTTTAGACCATTTACATTTAGTGTAATCTTTAATAAAGTTGGATTTCAGTCCACAATTATATTATTTTCTGTTTGTTTCCTATGTTTTTGTTCTTCCCTTATCCTTTTCCTATATTATTTTGGATTGTTTGAATACTCTTTAGTATTTGATTTCACTTTATGTATTGTGTTTTTGGCTATTTTTCTCTATATTTTTGAGTGGTTGCTCTAGGAATTATCAAATCAAAGCAGTCTGAACATACCAGTAAAATGAAATAGATTTGTTTCTTTTTTCTTCATGACTTTTCTTGCAAACCTGAGCAGACTTAGAGGTACTGTATATGTAAACCTCTTTGAAATTGAGGCCAATACTCGACATCACACTGGATTTATATAAACGTCACTTTGACAAAAGCATTGTACTTGACTGACTCCATCAACTCACTACTTTTTCCAAAGTCAAGTCCAGTAAAACTAAAATGAGAGCAATAGTCTTCTCTGAGAAGATTCATGTCAGCCCAGAAGTAACAGTAGATTTAGGACAATATAAAAGGTCAAGTCCTCTTACTAATACCATCTCAAACTTGAAAAGTTACATGGGTTTTCTTGAGCATAGGGTTTAGAGATGTAGAGAATAGTTGTAAGAATAGACCAGGTGTGGTGGCTCACACCTGTAATCCCAGCACTTTGGGAGACTGAGGTGGGAGGATCACTTGAGCCCAGGAGTTCAAGGTCAGCCTGGGCAATATAGTGAGACCTCATCTCTAAAAAAAAAAAAAAAATTAGCCAAGTGTGGTGATGTGTGCCTGTAGCCCCAGCTACTCTGGAGGCTGAGGCAGAAGGATCACCTGAGCCTAGGAGAAAGAGGCTGCAGTGAGCCATGATCATGCCACTGCACTCCAACTTGGGTGAGAGTGAGACCCCCAACTCAAAAAATAAAATAAAATAAGACATGAATAAATATTGTATATGTATCAGATAATTCAATAGAGCAAAAATATGAATTCTCCTCGAATTAATCTGTATTAAATGTAATATTGATAAAACTCTAAATATTTTTCATCAAAATTGATGTTTTGAAATTTTTTTCTTTTTTCTTCTTTTTCTTTTCCATTTTCTTTTTATTTATTTATTTGTTATACTTTATTATAAAGATGTGGGGTACACTTCAGGATTAGGTATACAAGTGGAAAATTGATATGTTGATTATAAATTTTATATGGAATACATACTGTGAAAGAAGAGTTAATACAGTCTTGATAAAGCAGGACAGAGAAGAGAGATTCACCTTTGAGATATCAAGATAAATTGCAGAGGTTAAAATAGTGCTATGTAAGCACATTCATTCATAGTAAAAGCAGTACTCCACATCTTTAAAATAAAATAGAGGGGAATAAAAGAAAAAGCAATCTCTGAAAGGGAACAGAGAGACCAGGAACAGACCAATGAGAACTGGGTGTATGTCAGAGGTGGATTACAGTGGGACATGGAAGGGCTAGACACATTGCATTAGAACTGTTAGCTTTCCACTTGTAAAATGATAGCCATGTCTCACAATGCATTGGAAAACAAATTAAAGATTTAAACGTAAACCACAAAGCAAAGTACACAAAACTCAAAACCTCTCAGAATGTAATAGGAAAACATATCTTGATGTCCTAGGAGTAAAAAAAGATTTTTAAAATAAAGAATGTTTTTTCTAATCATATTTTGATTCATGGAAAAGTAATAACACTTATTAAAATATGTAAGAACTGTTTTAAAATTCACTATACTTATCTATCTATATATCATCTATCAACCATATATCTATCGATCATCTATCTATCCACACATACATACAAATATATGGAGAAACAGACCTATGCTTTGCTTCTCTTCTTTCCCTAAGTGTTCTTTAAGAAAATTTAAAGACCTCAGGTAAAGTTTTCCCTAGTACATTTTAAATGTAGTTCTTTTTTCTTTCTTCTTCTTCTTTTCTTTTTTTAGAGACAAGGTCTCACTCTGTTGCCCTGGCTGGAGTACAGTGGCACCATCATGGCTCACTGTAGCCTTGAACTCCTGAACTCAAGCAATCCTCCTGCCTCAGCCTTTCGAGTAGCTAGGACTATGGGCAAGTGCCATGATGCCCGACTAATTTTTTACATTTTTTGTAGGGTCAAGGTCTTCCTTGGTCTTGATCTCCTGGCCTTAAGTGATCTTCCCACCTTGACCTCCCCAAATACTGGGAGTACAGGCATGAGCCACCACACTTGGCCAGGCACTTTTTGTTTTTTAAACAATAAATAACTTGCACAGGATATTGGATCTCATTTCCTCAAAATTGTTATCTGATATAAACTTTGACATAATTTCAACAGAACTAAATGTTTTTCTCTCAGAGATAACTTTCTAGATAGGATATGAATCTAGAACAACAAGGTAAAAAGGGGTAGAATATTCACCTTCTCCACTCTTGCTTTTGTACACTGTTCCTTCTCTTCTTTGGAACTTTATTCCAAGACTATCAACAATGCGGCATGGAAGAAAATGTAACGCGATGTATCATATTTACTGATGCTGTAACTTTGATATTAAACTTTTATAGTCTAAAGAAGGGTTTGAATTATTACTTGCAAAGTCATTGGCTTAGAAACTATTTTCATGAGAGATCATATCTCATTTGATTAAAATAAAGGCAGAGGACTCAACCTCAAGGAAAACTCATTTGTCTTCTAAGAATAGCATTGCAGAGAGTCAAAGAAATTAGAGGTGGAAAAATCAATTAGAGCTAATCTACCAGCTTGTCAGATAGGACAGCTTTCTACAAAATATATTCGAGTTCTTTGTGCAGGTTAATTTAAAAAGTCTCAAGGGACGCAGACTTGTTATATCCCTTTGAAGTTTTTCCTTTTCCTCTCATTGACCTTACCAAGAATCTTTTTTTCTAATATCTAACCTCCATGTTAGGTATTAATACTTTTAATCACATTTCTTTCGGTACTAATGTCCCTTTCCCCTCAAATTCAGTTTTTATGTTCTCAGATATTTGTAAGCAGCTGGGTTTCATATATGCTAATAGCAAAAGTTTACTTATTATAATGACCTCTTAAAATCTTTCTTTTCTTTTTCTTTTTTAAGACCTTGTAATGAGGCACTTAAAAGTGGAAGATGATGGGCAGGAAGAAATAGAGAAAGGAGACTATAAATTCATTGTTTGATCGTGGAAACTACCAATTCCTTTGCAAATTAGCAGTATATTACTTGTCTATTCCTGAGATGAGCAGAACATTTTTCTCTTGTAAATGATTTCCAATTATTTTTCAGCATCTTCTCAGTGTTCTTCATTTCGATTCCCCCCTTTCTACTTAATTCTGTTTGTATATATTTTAAATTGGGTATTTTCTTTTTTTTTTTTTGAGTTGGAGTCTCATTCTGTCACCCAGGCTGGAATACAGTGGCACGCCCACGGCCACCGCAGTGTCGATCTGCTGGGCTCCAGCAATCCTTCCATCTCAGCCTTCCAAGTAGCCGGAACTCACAGGCGTTCGCTACCATGCCTGGCTAATTTTTTTATTTATTGTAGAGACGAGCTCTCACCATGGTGCCCAGGCTGTTCTTGAATCCGCAGGTTCAGGCAATGGCAATCCTCTCACCTCGGTCTCCCAAAGTGCTGGGATTACAGGCTTGAGCTACCATGCCTGGCCAAATTGGATATTTTTCCAGGTAGGATGATGTTACCTACATTGTACCTCTGAACATGGAGGTGAAGGATTTCCCGCATTCCTGAGATCTAAATTCTTGCCTTTATCTCTGCAGACGATCAGTTGTGAGACACCATGTACATTAGTAATCTGGACTCAAATTCTTGCTGTCTGATAGTATGATAAACAAGGACCCTAGGAAGGTTGAGAGGATCTCATATGGCCAGGGAAGATTGCCCTGAGCATAGGAACATACATTCTTTGTAGCTAGAGCCAGTTCAAAAATATGCCAATGTCTACAGTAATCACTCCTGGTTACCTGGGGGAAGGGTAGAGGCAAGGAGTGTGAGGAATTTGAGTGTGTACTTTTGTGCTAATTTCACTGAGTTTCTATGAATTCTTGTATAGAGTCAGCCATTACCATTGCTCAAGAACCATAGAATAAATGTTTATGAAATTCACTAAATATGTTTTTCAGTGGTGAAAACTTACAGAAACATTTAATTAGCCTTCTCTTCTTACCAGGAGGCGGACAGGGATTAAAAACAAACAAACAAAAAAAACCCTGTGTGGTGGAATTCTCTAGAGAAAGAACCCTGTACCACCTTTTACAGAGGCATAACATCTCTTTAGGTATGAGCCTGTTTCCTGGAGTGAGACTGCCTTGCCTCAGTTCTGTCTCTGTCCCATAGTAACTGTGTGACATTTGGAAAGTAATTTAACTGCTCTGGCTTCCATTTCCTCTGTCATAAAATGGTGATACAGCCTATTTGGGGAAAAATTGTATTACACATGGAGACCAAATTAAGTTAATGTGTGTAAAGTGCTTAGTACAGTGTCTTAAAATCTAACTTGCTTTTTTCTTTCTCTTATTCATTAAACAGATGTTTATCAAGTGTCCTCTATGTGATGAGGCTGCAAATAGGAGTTCACAGCACAGCAACAAAAAAATGATACATCTAACTGTATGTATGAAGTGCTACAAAAGCATATGGCATACTCCAGAATCAAGAAGTGAGCATCGCCAGGCATGGAGGCTTACACCTATAATCCCAGCACTTTGGGAGGCTGAGATGGGAGGATCACTTGAGGTCATAAGTTCGAGTCCAGCCTGGTCATTATAGGAAGACTCCTGTCTCTCCAAAAAAAAAAAAAAAAGTGAAATAAGCTGGTCATGGTGGAATATACTTGTAGTCCCAGCTACTTGGGAGGCTGAGATAGTAGGATCACTTGAGCCCAGGAGTTTGATACTGCAGTGAGCCAAGATTGCACCACTGCTCTCCAGCCTGGGTGACAGAGCAAGATCCTGTGTCAAGGGAAAAAATGTGAGCAATTAACTAGTGTGGCAGATTCAAGAAAGAATCTTGGCCTTTGATAAGTATGATTTTTAAAAGTGGGCCAGGTGAAGTAGGTAGGAGTGGGCAAGGTATAAACTGGGGAGGGTGTTCCAGGTAAAGGGAACAGGATAAGCAAGGGCACCAGCATTTGGACATACGCAATGTGTTTGCCAGTGAGAACAAGTATGGGGCAGGATCGGGCGGTGGGTGACTGGAATAAGATCCTCATCCTATTTTTGCTAAGGCGCAAAGATTCAGGAACAATGGCCACAGCAAGCGGCCTGTGGGGTGGTGCCATCAGTGACATATGGTGCCCTGGTCTTGTCTGTGTGACTTGCTGCCTGTCTTCGGTAGATCTCGCCCTTTCCTCAAACTGATTCATCATCTTGGGGTTGATGCAGGGAGCTACCTGACAGCCCTCCCACAAATTACTTTTCCCGTCTAAGTTAACTAGAATGAGTTCCTTTTGTGTGTAACCAAGAGATGTCCCAAACAATACAGAATTTATTCTTTTTTATTTGTTTCTAAATTCAATATATAAAAAATCCTTCTGTAATGAAATACTTTAAGTTAATGTAAAAATCAAATGTAAATGTGAAATGTTAAAAGAAGGGTTTTTTCTTTTATTTTCTTTTAAAGATGTGGAGAACAATTCAGAATTAGGTATCCAAGTGGACATCGTATAGGTAAAGTTTGGGCCTCCCTTTGAGCTCCACTTTGCCTGGTTTGCGATTGGGGACCCTTATTGATGTTGTGTTCCCCTCCTCCCACCCCCACCCCTCACCCCAGCAGTATCCCACTGCTGCCAATCCCTTTCTTATAGTATTATGGTAGATGTTCAGGTTCCAATTATAAGTGGTTTTTTTTTTCTTTTTGAGTCGGGGTCTCACTTTGTTGCCCAGGCTGGAGTGCAGTGACACGATCATGGCTCACCGCAGCCTTGACTTCCTGGGCTCAGGCCATCCTTCTACCTCAGCCTTCCAAGTCACTGGGACTGCAGGTGTGCGCCACCATACCTGGGTGATTTTTTGATTTTTTTGTAGAGATGAGGTCTTGCTATGTTGCCCAGGCTGGTCTCAAACTTCTGGGCTCAAGCAATCCTCCCACCTCGGCCTCCCAAAGTGCTGGGATTACAGGCTTGAGACACCACGTCTGGCCCAAATGTTTCTTTGAAATCAAGTGAGGGCTGGTCATGTGCTTCCTGAAATTGAGTAGTTAAGACTTCATTCTTAAGCAACTAGAAGTCATCAGCAGTTTTAAATCATGCGAATTATATCATCAGTACCTATTTTAGAAGGGTCGCTCTGGCACAGCCTGGAGAAAGGGTTTGGGTTGGGAGTGATGGGTGCCACCAGGGTTGGCTAGCAGGATTCCGGAATGGGGCGTGAAAACCCAGTGAGGACAGCAGAAGTGAGGCCAGAGAGGAGGGCTCGGGTCTGAGGCATCCCTAAGTCAGGGACAAAAGGGCTCGATGACTAATTTAATGAGGGTGGTTGAGAAGAAAGGAAGAATTGAAGATGGCTGAGATCTCTGGTTTAAAAACCTGATTATTTTGTGATGTCATTAATTGAAATAGGAGTGGAAGGAAGGAAATCAGCCCATGTGAGGCCTACTGGAAGTTTTACATATGTTATTTCATTTAATCCTAAACAAAGCCATAGTGAAAAGATTAAGATGTCCATTTTACAGACAAGAAAAGCAAGGTTCAGGCTGGGCACCATGGCTCACGCCTTGTAATCCCAGCTATTTGGGAGGCTGAGGTGGGAAGATCACTTAAGCCCAAGAGTTTGAGACCATCCTGGGCAACATAGCGAGACCTCATCTCTGCAAAAAATAAAGAAATTTGCTGGGTGTGGTGGCTCATGCCTGTAGTCCCAGCTATTCAGGAGGTTGAGGGTGGTGAGCCATGATCATGCCACTGCACTCCAGCCTGGGTGACAAAGCGAGACCCCCAACTCAATTAATCAATCAATCAATCAATAGAAAAGCAAGGTTCAGCAAGGTTAAGTAACTTGAGACCCTGTCTCAATAAAAAGTAAATACATAAGTAAGCAAATAAATAGAAAAGCAAGATTCAGCAAGGTTAAGTAACTTGCCCAAAGTCACACAGCTGGTAAGAGCTGGCATGTGTGTGAAATAAGGTCTTACTCCATAGCCCACACTCTTTCCATGATAGTCTTCTCTGATGATAATTTTAGGTTGGAAAATTGGACTGAAGCTCGGGGGAGGCAGGCCATGGAGACATGTTCAGGAATAGTGCAGTATGAAGGGAGACTGAAGCGTGCACTATTAGGAGGGAGGAGCAGGACAGTGCCACACAGGACAATTTCTGCAGTGACGGAAATGCTTCTGACTTGCGCCACCCGGTACAGTAGTTATTAGCCCAGGTGGTTGCTGAGCACTTGAAATATGGCTGATGTGATGACGAAACTGACAGGCTAATTCTAATTGATTTTAAATAATTTCGAATTAAATAAGCGTGCGTACCATATTGGACAGTTTAGGACGAAAGGAACCAAGGCTTGCTTTGCTTGGACCCCTGAAAACTCACTTAGGTGTTTGATCTTCTGCCTCCTAGTGGTGGGTCATATTAGTCCTACGTTTTGGGGACCATAATTCATTAGCTAGCAAGGGGTTATTTTCCAGTGTGAACCGCAAACTTATTTTACCAAGTTTTATCTTTAGAAGAAGAGTAAATACAATACTCCCCCTTTTTCGTACATGAGACAAAAACTGGAATCGTGTCCTCCATGTTGTCATGTTTCTGTGCAGAGCATTGTTTAAGAGCCCAAGCTCGGCCGGCCTCAGTGGCTCAGCCTGTAATCCCAGCACTTTGGGAGGCTGAGGTGAGTGGATTGCCTGAGCCCGCGGGTTCCAGACCCACCCAGGCAACTTGGCGAGACCTCGTCTCTACAATAAATCCAAAAAAAAAAAAAAACTAGCCGGGCGTGGTAGCGCGCGCCTGTAGTTCTGGCTACTTGGAAGGCTGAGGCGGAAGGATTGCCAGAGCCCAGCGGGTCGAGTCTGGGTGACAGAGTGAGACTCCAACTTAAAAAAAAAAAAAAAAAAAAAGAGCCCAAGCTCCATGCGAACTGCCTGGGTTCAAATCCCTGTTCTGCCACTGACTGGGTTGTGCCTTGAGTTAATTACTTCACATCCTCACGTTTTACTTTCCATAAAAGGAAAAGGATGTAAATAACCTGTGTAATGTGCCCAGCTGGATCTGACACATGCTAAGCACCCAGTAAAAGTGAGCTATTCTGTAACTAGTCCCTTAGTGTGATAGCTTGTACTTTGTACCTCTGTATTTTGACATTTGCTCCACTCTATTTTTTGCTTAAGTAGAAGGCATTCTCCCAGATCTCTAAACGTCAGGACATTCCAAAAAGAAATACACATTCATCAAGATAAAAAGGTAGAGTTCTGAAGATTTATTATTTCGATATGATCCTACTCGTTCAGGCATGAGCTTTGCAGTTATTTTTGAATTTCACTTAGATTTCTATATTGTTAAAGTATTTAAAAATCATTACAGATGCAAATCAGGACCATGGTATTTTGCTGTGGCCTTAAAATTCCCTTGGTTTAAGCTCAAAGTGTTACATATACACCCCATGATCCGATAAGAATACAAGAGGCTCTACATATTGGCACAAAAGATGTCTTGATGTTTTGTAGTCATAATGGGGGGTCTTGCTATATTGCTCAGGCTGGAGTGCAAAGGCTATTCACAGATTGCATCATAGGTCACTGCAGCCTAGAATTTCTGGTTTCAAGGATCCTTCAGTGACTGTAGTATCAGTCACTGTAGTACCAGTACTACAGGGAAGGCCACCACACCTGGTTCATACCACCTGATAAAATATTTAATGCCCTGTCTTTAGCTATTTAATGCCACTTTTAAGTAGGATAGTTGTTGACTGAGGACTATTCAAAAACTATTTAAAGGCTGGGCACAGTGGCTCCTGCCTGTAATCTCCCACTCTAGGAGGCCAGGCAGGAGGCTTGCTTGAACCCAGGAGTTTGAGACTATCCTGGGCAACATAGCAAGACCTCGTCTTTACAAAAAATAAAAAAATTAGCCGGGCATGGTAGTGAATACCTGTGGCCCTAGCAATGGGGGAGCCTGAGGCAGGAGGATCCCTGGAGCTCAGGAGTTCAAGGCTGATTGTGCCTCTGCACTCCAGCCTGGGCAACAGAGCAAGACCCTGTCTCTAAAAAAATTTTTTTTAAATAATAAAAGACTAAAGACTTCAGAAGTAGGAACAAGCACTAGAATCTCCTTTACTGCAAGTAATTTTTGTATTTTGTAATCTTTGGATTGAAAAACGGCATTATAATATAGTATTGCACTCCTTATGGTGTTTGTGCAAAAAAAAAAAAAAAAAGTTTTCATTCGATTGGAGTTTTGAGAAAGTTGAGAAAGTGCCAGTTCTGCTCTTGGGTTGTCTAAGTAAAGAAAGGTCACTTTTGTCTCTGGGCCACAGAGAGGC
>CAUYQG010226775.1:0-18213 GCA_963574415.1 Tarsius wallacei
AGTTTTCCCAGCACCATTTATTGAATAGGCTCTCCTTCCTCCATTGTTTATTTTGGTTGATTTTGTCAAAGATAAATTGATTGTAGGTATGTGGCTTTATTTCTGGGTTCTCTATGCTGTTCTATTGATCTGTCTATTATTTTGACCAATACCACGATGTTTTAATTAATACAATCTTGTGGTATAATTTGAAGTCAGGCAGTGTTATGCCTTCACATTTATTCTTTTACTTAGGATTGCTTTAGTCTATTCAGTCTATGTTCTTACCTATTTATTATTCCATATAAATTTAGAATTGTTTGTTAATTTAAAAAACCTTTTAGGACTTTTATATGAGTAGCTTTAAATTTATAATTCAATTAAAAGACAATAGGCATTATCAAAACAGAGTCTAGTGTGGTCTTTTTTGCAATTTTTATTGTGAATATTCCATATGTGATAGAGAAGTGCAAGCAGGATATTACTAATAGCACTATGAAGAGTGGGGTTTGTGAATTCAAGTAGCCAAATTTCAGTCCCCACTTGGGCACTCACTGGTTATATGACCTTATACATGTTACTTCACCTTGATCGATTTTTCTTTCATCTGTAAAATAAACTAACAATAATACCTTTCTCAAAAAGTTACTGTAAGAATTAGATAAGGCAATCCACATAACTTGTCATAAGACTTGATATGCAGTGAGTGTTCAGTAAAAATCATTTGCTATAATAGTCATTATTAATCCTATCATTTTTTAGAATAAACTCCAAAATTTTTGAATTGCCTTGTAAGACTTTCACTGTTCTGGCCTCTACCTATTATTTAATAAAATAAATAAGAGATTTTATGTAATAGTAAAATATATAGATTTGCATTCTGGAGATGAGTAAATTTAAATTATGTATGACTTGAGAAGGATGTTTATCTAAATTGCAAAATATAGGTTCAAAGGGACAGAAAATAAAGGAGAAAAACTTTTGAATAAATTTTGCCTTAGCATTCTCACTACTACATTAGACTAAGCCACAAATTATGGAAGAAATCCCATTGTAGTTATATTTTGTAGATAAAATGTTCTGGGCCCAAATTTATTTCAATTTTAAGATCCCTTGATTCTTTGCCTTTGCTAATATTATCTTGAATGGCATTTCTGCCTAAGATTGTCACTTATAGTATCTAATTTTATTTGCTTCTAGGTGAACTCTTGGATAAAGTGCATCCCCGTGGCTTCTGGTGACTAATCTCAAGTCATTTGAATTTATTAACAAATATATGATGTGATGTAAATGACTCATTAGTTTAATGTTGTAGTTAGGTGTTTAATAAATGTTATGATTAACCCAAAAAATCACATATTGGAGAAGCAAAAATTTCTTTTAGAATTAATACAATATTTCCATAAAATGATTTATTTTATGGGGTATGGTTCAGAAATGCATTGCTCTTCCATCTCCATGACCAAATTAGACCATAAGTTACATGCTGGGTTGCTTTTTGTTGCTTTGGGATGCTGGTAGGCTATTATCTTACTGCTAATGGTAGCCTTAGTGGCTTCCCATGGCGTTCCTTCCAAGGTTTCCAGGCCATTGTTTTAAAAATATGTTTAGGTCTTTTATAGCAAATGGTTGTTAACACATTGTTTGTAGAATAGAGGAGAAGTGGAACACCACAATCTGTGCTAGTGGAGAGCCATTTTCAGTTGCTGCTTTGCTATTAACAGGAAAGAATCTTAATAGTTTCTCAGAAAATTCAGTCCATTTTACTCAACTTACTATCTCTGTGGGGTTTATAAAATCTTCTATGCAGAACAAAGTTCTGTGCTTGAAATTAAAAAATAGGTTATTTGTGGGATTACAAATGGTACTTAAATATATATTTTGCAAGTTTTCACATGCACACACACAGAATTTAAAAATTGATGTATTCAGTTTGCTATATTCCATTCAAATATTTATTCATTTATGATTAATTGCAGTTATAGAAATGAGTCTATATCTTAAAAAGTTTAAAAATGCAGAAAAAATATCCTATGAATTTTTTTTTAATCTGAAGTGTTAGATCAATATATCAATAAAACAATATTCAATTTGTCTTCCTAACTTAGCTATTCAAAATGGATACATTCTTATGACCAAATGTATGCACCATAAATATATGATCTGATATACTCTACCTACCACCAGCTGTCCAACTGGACACACACACACACACACACACACACACACACACACGTATATATCATCATGGAATCATTTAAATTCTTTTGCATCTTATCTATAAGAATTACTCCAATGAAGGTTTTGGTAACTAGATGTAGATGAATTAGTTTATTATATGGAGCAAATAATTTAGAAAAAAATCATATAATAAATAGCATCACTGATAACTTAGCCAAATGGTGTAATCTATTTATTCATTTATTTTTTATGCCTTTTATGTGCAAAGTACTGGGCATTCTTAGGAGCAAGGAAACAATTCATATTTTGATGTTGGGAAACCCAAAAAAAGGGTGTTTAAGGAGGTGTCAAAGGCTGCTAAAATGTCAAGATTTCAAGCAGAGAAAGCCTGACACATGTCTATCATAGACTTCCATAAAAAGGCATTAATGAACTTGGTGAAAGTAGAGGATTGAAGTGTAAATGAGAGACAATAACTACAGGAAATACTCACAACTTTCTTAAGAAATATAAAAAAAAGAAAGAGAGGAATGTGGCTATGAAGAGGCAAGAAATGGAGCATTGGTTAGAAGATTCAGGATAAAAGATATCTCAGAGTCCTGAGAATTTCATAGGGTGATAAAAGCCACAGAGGTAAAGGATCGCTGATCTGGTCAAAGGACCCATTATTCCACTGTAGCAGAAAGAAATGCTAAGAGATGCTTCAGTGACTCCTCGGATTTTAGATTTAGTATTTATTACCCCCATTGTGTATTATTAAACCTTTGTCCTAATGGTTATCAAAGTCAATTACCCCAGCCAGTAAAGTAAATCCTTTCTTGATTCTGCCTATTTATTGACATGAAAAGCCCATATGGTCAAGTGCTAATCATAGATTCCAGTATAATAAAACCCTCACTGAGGCCCCTGAATATAATATACCCTGTTGCTCAATCCCAGCCCTAGGAACCAGAATTTCTATCTCAAGATATCTTGATTTTGTGAATGTGAAAATCACAAATTCTTCAGGTAGTTATTGGATGTAATGTTGGTGGAGGACACACTCACTTTCACCCTTTGTTTCTAAACACATTTATTCTGACTACTGAGGCCACATCACTTTGTATCAGCATACACCATTATGCGAGTTCAATGAATATGTCATATTTGTTATGCAATTTTAACTAAAGCAAACACCACAGTTCTGTGCATATACCACAACCTGGAGGACAGCATTCCAAAATCCAAACTGTTTTCCTGAGATGGTGTTTTTAACTAAGCCATGAGTATCCTACTATTCTACTCACTATTCTATCAAGCCAGCTGCTTCTGGGAGATTAGTCCATAATAAAATGAGTGAATCCCATGGTCACAAGCCCACTCTTTTACTTCCTTTATCTCCTTTTGTCCAAGACAATGTTGAGTAGTATACTATGTCAATAGATAAGGAATTATATATACCTTCCAACAGGGATGCTGCTAAAGACACTTAAACAGAAAAAAGCAAATTCATTTCTAGATTATGTATAAATGTGGATAAAGAAAAATCAATTAACACTCTAAGGGGGAAGGTGTATGATATAATTTACCTATCACCAGACATCCAATTGGTCTTTTTAAGGCACAGTTAAACTTTAATTAAAGACCCAGTAACAACTACTGCTCCCAACATATTGGGCTCTCAACAGCAATTGAAGCTATATGAGCTATGCTCAAAGGAAGCCAATGCTTTAGGGCTAATAAAAAGCCTCCACTTTATCTTCATGGCCAAGTACCCATTATACAAATCAAACACCAAGGAGAATAGAATGAATCATACTGTTCCTCTGGCTGTTGAGTAACTTTTCTGTGATGAATTGTCTCTCCTTGTAATTTATGTTAGATACAAAAATCAACTTACTATGTATCCACTCCCATAGATCCATTCACATTGTATGAAAGAGGCTAGTATACTTTATTCCTCCAACAGTTGGTTGACTGCCCTCCACCATGAGATAATAGGTATGGATTGAAGAAAAAACTTTGGTGGTGCAAAGATGGGGGCCATAGGAGTCTGGATTACTTGTTCATGAGACTTCTTGTCCTCAATCCAAAGCCAGAGTTTTTAATATCCCCCCCCCCCTTGCAATGGATTGTAATTGTTATGCCTGATCTTATGCCTTATTGCAGATATCAACACAGTTTTGTGTGTGTGAGAAGTGCCAGAAAGTAAATATTTTAGGCATTGTGGTCCATAAGATCTTGCTACTTAACTGATATTGAAGGGTAAAATAAACATGGACAATGCATAAATGAATGTATATGGCTGAGTTCTAATAAAACTTAATTTTCATAAATAAGTGATAGACTGTATTTGGCCTACAGGATCATGGTTTTTCATCTCTTTCTTTGTGGAACAGGTAAAATCCCGCTTTGGATGGACCCATGGGATTGCTTAGTTATTTAGTGTTTTATGGTTAGGCACTCTAACTTTCCTGTGAGTAGTTTTTCAAATGGCAGTTAGTTCTGTGTCAAGGAAGGCGTGAGCCTTATTATAGAGATTTGCATCATCTCTGTGGTATGAAACTGCAGGAGATCCCATGTTTAAAAAATATATATCTATTCCATATACAAGGTCTGACAATTAAGTTCGTGAACTTAGCACCATGCACTTATGTTGGCAGCACTGTACAAACAATTCAGTAAGGTTTCATAACCTTGGTATATCAGTGTCTCACAGCTGTGTTCATGTCAATATGTGACAGTGTCTTCCTGAGTGGCATTCATTAATGTTGTTGCATGTTTTTGTGTACTATTGTGAGAATGGTGGAACTTGAATGAAAACAATGAACAAACATTAACTTTCTTGCTAAACTTGGCAAGAGTGAAAGTGAAACCAGGGACATGTTAGTCCAAGTTTATGGGAATTATGCCATGAAGAAAATATGAGTGTACAAATGGACTGAATGTTTTTCTGAGGGGAGAGGAAGTGTCACTGATTAAGCGAGGTCAGGACAGCCAGTAACAACAGAACTGATGAAAACTTTGCACAAATTCATCAAATTGTGCATCAAAATCATTGGCTGACTATGAGAAGCATAGCAGACCAAATAAATATCAATAGAAAAACAGAAAAATCTTAACTGAAAATCTTGGCATGAGAAACGTGTGTGCAAAAATTATCCCGAAGGAGCTTTTGCATCATGACAGTGTATCAGCTCACACAGCACTATCTGTGAGGGAGTTTTTAGTCAGTAAACAAATAAACATATTGGAACACTCTCCCTACTCAACTGATCTGGACTCCAATGACTTTGTTCTTTACTCAAAGATAAAAAGCAAGTATTAAAAGGAAGACATTTTGATAACATTGAGGACATCAAGGGTAATACCATGACAGTTCTGATGGCCATGCCAGAAAAAGAGTTCCAAGATTGCTTTGATGGCTGGACTAGGTGCTGGCATTTATGCATAGCTTTCCAAGAAGACTACGAAGGCGACTGTAGTGATATTCAGCAATGAGGTATGAGCACATTTTCCAGGAGGAGTTCACGAATTGAATTGTCAGATCCTGTACATCCAGTACCATTGGGTCTGCTGGGTCATATGGCCCAAATGGTAGGGCAGCTTGCAGCCACATCCTGAATTTGCAGCAGAGTCTGTTCCATAGTCTGAATCTTTGTTTCTCTGTGAAATTTATGTGTTGCAATTCTAACTCAAAAGATGATGGTATTAGGAGGTGGGGACTTTGGGAAGTCATGAGATCATGAGGGCAGAGCCTTCATGGTTTAGATTAGTGTCCTTGTAAAAGAAACTTCAGAGAGGTAGCTTGTCCCTAGCACTATGTAAGGACACAGCAATAAAGCGCCCCCTTTTGAACAGAAAACTGGCCTTCACAAAACACTGAATCGGCAAGCATCTTGATCTTAGGCATCCCAGCCTCAAAAACTAAAATAATTAAATTTCTGTTGTTTATAAACCATCCATTTTATGGTATTTTGTTATAGCAACTGGAATGGACTAAGACATTCTGGATACCATTCAAAACTTGTAGACTTCCAGGTCACCCCCCAAATAGAGCAGTATTCCTAGTTTTGGTATATGGTGGCTCTAAAATGCAAATAGGCCACCAAACACTCAGTCTCCTTTTTAATGGTGAGATGCAGGAAATTCAATTTACCCTTTTTCTTGGAAGGAATGCACTGGCATGTAATAGGCCACTTGATTCCCCTATAATACCACTGTGGCTGGCTCCTAAATTTTTGTGGGATTTATCTCTCACTCTATGGAATGCATTTAATTTATCATGGAATATACGGTATTCGTAGTTCATGCTCACCAGATTCAACTAATGTGATGTCAGCAATACAGTGGGTTTGCTTGATGTTTTGCAGACTATCAGATCCTTTTAAAAACTCAATCATAAAGTCATGGTTCTATTTAAAGACCCAAGTAGTTTCAATTGACTATTTCTAGTTTTATTTATCTATTTATTTGTTTAGCTGCTCAACTAGTCATTATTCACCCAATGGGAATTCTTTTAGCTGTCATCTTTGAACTCTTTAGCATGCAAACATAATGATAATAATAAAACAAAAAACTGAGTGCCGCATGTTCTCACTCATAAGTGGGTCCTGGTCACTAGTCACATTAGCACAAGCATAGGATTGGCAGTTGCTGGGCACTACTATGGGAGGGAGGGAAAGAAGAAGGTGGGGAGGCACATGACAACATAAAGCGTACCTTGTCCACTACCCAAGGGAGTGAGGGCCACCTAGGAGCCCAAACTTCACCTGAATGCAGACATCTTATGCAGTAAATCCTCACTTGTACCCCTTAACTGTATAATAAATAAACTAAATAACAATAATAAGACACTTGTTATTCCTTTTTTTACTGGAAAGATATGCAGCTTGTGGAGATCTTTTTTAGGATAAAGGGAGAAGAAAATTTCTTTATTCTTAGTTCAAGGTAATGTTCCCTAAATTTCTGCTGCCTAGAAGATAAACTTCCCAGATAGTACTTCAGCATGTTATTTTAACCTTGTGAAGAAGAGTTTGACCTAAAGATCAGATGCACTACACTATTCTTGTAATAATATAATGTGTCCAAACAGCCCTAAAGATCCAAGGACAGGTAACAAAACCTCAATTCAGATTGTTTCCCAATTCAATTTTAGAGCTCTATTCAGCTTTACTATAAAAGAAATATCTCCTTTGGAACTACAGAATAAAACACTTGATTAGAGATTAATTACCAATATGGCCTTGTCAATGCCTCTAAATTGGTCAATTCTGTCCCATTTATCTCTAAAACCATCCATGCTCTCTGGAAACAAATATATGTTCTTGTACATATTAATGTTTTATGCTTCCTAAAAGTAGCACCAACTAGGTCACAAGATGTTATAGATTGAATCATGCCCTCTCTCTGAAAGATACTTGGGAGTCCTAATCCACAGTACCTCAGAATATGATCTTATTTGGAGATAGGATCTTTACAGAGACACCCAAGTTAAAATTGGGTAACTAGAGTAGGCTCTTTTCCAATATTGCTGTCTTCTTTATAAAGAGAGGAACTTTGACACAAAGACAAACACACAGAATGAATGCCATATAAATATGAAGGCAAAGGTCAGAGTGATGCTTCTACAAGATAAGAACACCAAAGAGTGTCAGTCAACCACTAGAAGCTAAGGGAGAAGCCTGGGACAGATTCTTCCTCACAACCCTAAGACGGAAAAAAGTCCTTCTGAAACCTTGATCTCAGACTTCTAGCCTCCAGAACAGTGAATAAGTATATCTCTGTTTAAGCCATGCTGTTTGTGATACTTTGTTACAGCATCCCTAAGAAACTAATACACAAAAAGTCTTTTTCATTTGAGCAAATCTATTGAAGGAAAAATAATTTGTGCTAGTGGTGCTCAACAGACTATTTCATATGAATACTTCTTGTCTGGCCAGAAAAAAAAAAATGTAGGTCACCTTAATGGTTGTGTAGTAGCCTTTTAAAACTACTAGCTCAGTATGATATTTCCATTTAACATTAACAAGCTATTTTCTTATTTTATTCTGATTTAAAAGCTTTCAAACCCATTTATTTTCATTCTGAGGTACTTGTTTCCTTTTTGTTTGATAAAAAAGTGAAGTGAGCTCCACGCCCTATTAAAAAAGTCTGCTAAGATTTGGGTTTTATTCATCTCTACTTTTTTTTTTTTCACCAATGCAAACACTGAATATTTCTGAGGCTTGGGGATTCATTTTCCCTCTTTGTACCAGTCCGTACTTTGATTCTTTTTAGTCAAGGCAAGTAGAAATTTCAGGATGCCAAAACCTGCTAAAGGCCTTTTACAGAGCCTTTATCCTGAATTTAATCCATAAAAAGAAATATTCAGTTATTTCCTACACTCCATAAATGCCTACACCTGAAGATGAAAATCTTTAATAGTCAAAACGATTTTTATCTTCAGAGCTGCTTTTTTCACTGAATGACGAGGTATGGAGTGATGTTTGTGTCCCAAAGCCAACTTTGTGTAAAGAAAGTACAAGAAACGTTTCACCAAAGGGTAATAACATTCTAAGCCCTTTTGCTGAGTATTTCTGAACTAAGCAAATGATTAGTATATGTCAATCATTTCACTCAATGAATATGCAACCTTAAGGTCCCAGCAAACTTTATTAATAAAAACTGGATCTTATTTATCAGTACATTTTGTTCTCACCCAAAAGGATTATTGTAGCAGTTTCTCAGGCCCTATTTAAAATACTGTACATTAGAAAAGAATACCAGTTGACAAGTTGTATTCAGTTATTTTTCTATAGATGCAGAATTATTGTATGCAAATAGCTAAGGTATACATGTAAAACCTACATTTAAATTTGTAATGTGTAATTCATAAACACTTTAAATTTTACAAATATTCTCACTAATTTCTGACAATGTAGTCCAGCATCAGTTTATATTGTCTAGATTTTATTATATTTTTAAAATTAACTTACCTTTAAAGTTCACTATTTTCAGGAAATCATTTGATTTATTTCTGGCTTCAGGAATGCCTTTTCAGTTTGAATAAACTTGATGTTAAATGTCTTAGAAGACTCTTTTAAATGTTATGATTCTTGATCATAACAAGAAACATGAAAAAGTAATTGTTTACTGAGAGCTTACTGTGTGCCTGTCACATATATTGTACTATCAATTTCTGACAATAGTGTTATGCATAAGTTTTAATTTTATTCCTATTTGACAAATCAGAAAAATAATGCACAGAGCAATTAATCTGCCCACATGTGTTGTTAATTCTCAGACAAAGAAAAGATTGAAAGTCTGGTCCATGTGACTCTAATAACCATGTACTATAAGAATTAGACACTGGGGTTCAAATTCTGCTCCAGCATTGCCTGGATGAGTAGCCTTGGGGAAGTTGCTTTACCTCTTTAGTCTTCAGTTTTGTTTTTATCTGTGAAAGAGACCGGTGAATTGTATATAGGATTAACTATGGCAATGAAGGTTTATATAGAGTAAATGCTCATGGAATTTTTGCTATTATCATCATTACTACAGCTCCTAATTATCTATGTTCCCTGATTCCAACCCTGACCCTTTTTTATGAGAAACTGAGAATCTGTCTACAGAGAGTAGTAACTAAATGTGGCAGTGTGTTTTGCCATCATATTTAACTCCAATTAAGTATTTCTCTTTAAGCTAGTTCCTAAGTAACTCCAAAATTTTTCCTCCACTAATAGTTTGCTATGTTATGTTATTAAGATTAAAAATTAGCATTAAATAATTACATCTGCTCACTTGGAATAGAATGTAGACTAAAGCAGCTAGCACACAGTTGAACTCATATTCTGCATTAGGATTCTTAAGGAAAGTCCCAATTTAATTATTTTCTTTTCATCTTCAGCTTAGTTCAAATAAAAGTATTTTCTTAGTACTGTCTTTAACACGATTAGACAACACTTTTTAATCATGTTGTATTAGAAAGCATTTTTTTTCTCCTTTAGAATTTTATTCCACTGGTTAAGCATCATGTGTATTCACTTAACTATTTGGAATCAAAGAAAGGATTTCTAGCTAGTTATCTGTAAATGCCTTACCTTTTTAAAATCTAAGTAAGACTTTTTTGCACATTCCTTTTTAAAAATTTTTGTCTCAATAATCTGTGTACATATTACCTATGCATTTTATTTCATTTCATTTGAATTTTTACTGTAGCATAAAAACCTATACAATTCACCCTCCCAATAATTTCCAAATGTAGAGTAAAATATTGTCAAACACATGCACATTATTGTGCAGCAGATCCCCAGAACTGCCTCTGTCCCCTGTTATTCTGCATTACTGAAACTCTATACCCATTAAACAACAAATCTTCACTACCCCTTCTCCTATCTCCTAGTAACTACTATTATATTTTCTGTTTCTATGTATTTGATTACTTTTGATGCCTTATATAAGTGGAATTATGTACTATTTGTTCTTCTGTGACTGACTTATTTCACTTAGCATAATGTCTTCAAGATTGATGGATCTTGTAGCATATGACAGGATTACCTTATTTTATAAAACAGAATAATATTTTATTGTATCAATATAGAACATTTTCTTTATCTAATCATCCATACATAGATATTAAGGTTTCTTCCATCTCTTGGCTATTTTAAATAATGACACAATAAATATGGGTGTGAAAATATCCTTTTGAGATGTTGTTTTCAATTATTTTGAATAAATATTTGATAATGGAATTGCTGGGACATATGGTAGATTTATTTTTAATTTTTGAGGATATTCCATATTGTTTGCCACAGTGGCTGTACCATTATACTTTCCCACCAACAGTGAACAAGGTTCCAAGTTCTCTATGTCCCAGCCAACACTCAATTATTTTCTGGTTTTTTTTTATAGTGACCATCTAAACAGATGTGAGTTGATATCTCATTGTGGTTTTGATTTGCATTTCTCTGATGATTAATGATGTTGAGTATCTTTTTATATGCTTGTTGGCAATTTGCATATCACCTTTGCAGAAATGTTTGTCCAGGTCCTAGCCCTTTATTTATTCATCCACTCATTCATTCATTCATTCATTCATTCATTTTTAATATTTACAGCTCACTGCAGCTTCAAACTCCCAGGCTGAAGCGATCCTCAGTCTCCCAAATAACCATAGAAGGACTACAGCAGCACTCAACTATACCCGGTTAGGCCCATTTTATTTTTATTCATTTTATTCTTTAATCTCCTAAATCTGTTTGTTCTTTTTATGATTTTCCATCTCTTTATTGAAAGTCTAATTTATTTCATGTATTTTTTTTTATATTGTTGAGTTGTCTGTTTTCTGTTGTTTGTTCACTGAGCTTCCTTAAAGCAATTATTTTTAGTTATTTTTCAGGCAATTCATAGATCTCAATTTATCTGAGTCGATTGCTGAAATATTATTGTCCCTTTCATAGTCTCTTGTAATTTCGATTTTTTATGTTATTTGGAGTCTTGTGTTACTGTATTCACATTTGAAGATGCAGTCACATTTACCTGCTTTTACTGACTAACTTCAGGAGAGAAACACCTTCACCAGTCATCTTGACTGGGTATTCTGAGGCTTTCTCAGATCTTTTGTATATATGATCCCACTCCACACCTCTTGTTCACACTTGGGGGGTGGGGGTAGAAATCTTAAGATTTTGCGCTTTCTCTCTCCTCTCTCTCTCTCTCTTTGTTAAAGACAAGGTCTTGCTCTGTCATCCTGGCTGGGGTGCAGTGATGTGGTCATAGGCTCATTGCTGCCTTGAATCCCTGAGCTCAAGCTATTTTTTTTCCAGAGACAGGATCTCACTGTGTTCCCTAGGCTTGTCTCGAACTCCTGGTCTCAAGTATTCCTTTCGCTTCAACCTCCCAAGCAGCTGGCATTACAAGCATAAGCCACTGCACCCAGCCTGATTTTGTGCCTTCTCTTGATCCCTCAATACAAAGCTGAGTGCTGCCATCCTCCCATCTGTTTTCCCTTGGACAGTGCCCTGAAATGGTCAAGTGTGCTTGGTTTCCTTCAGTCCCATGGAATTGAGCCATGTGCAAAAGTTTATGCCATTTTGGTGGGGAGCATATGGAGAGCTAGCTGCAGGGAAGAGTGGATGTGAGGCAGGTGGAACGTTGGAGGCACCTGCGGACCAACTACTGAAAGGGCTCCAAAGATGAGGCATTTCAATAATCTCAATAGGCTTGTGAGTGAGATCCCAGGTAGAGTCTGTGAAGCAGTTAGTAGTATACATGGTCCTTTGTTAGAGTCTGAGCCCTGATTGCTATTAGTCCCCACTTGTCTTTTCTGCTCCCAGCCTCTCCCAGTCATTATACCATGCTAATCCCAAGTACTCCAGGTCAAATGAGGAAAAAGTGGGCCTCTTGGGCAGCATTGCACACAGCAGAGGAAGTCAGGCACTCATTAGACTCTCACTTTCCCCTGAGGTGTCTCTCTTGGCACTGAGCTGTGTCACCTTGGGGGGGAGATGATGTCAGTAAAGTGTAATTGTTCTTCTTAACCTCTTCAATGTGTTTATTCACAGACTTTTTGCTCTAACAGTATGCTGGAGCTTCTCTATTGGACTCCTTGACTCCTACAAAGGTACTCTCATTCATGGATATTGTCTCCTTTTCTGCCATTCTGCAGATGTCACTCTCCTTCTTTTAACACTTTGAATGTATCTTTGCACTGCATTATTTTATGATGCTTGCATCATTTTATACATAGTATTCTAAAAACAACTTATTAAAATTAATTTTTGTGGACATAATACTTTAATTACAAATTTTGTTGCATATTAACAAAATAAAAAGATGACATGTGTTGGAGTTCAGAAACTGAGATCCCAAAATATGGTGCTTCATTATACTAAACTGAGCAAGAAGTCTCATGGTATCTCTGACCTTTCCCCTCTTCCTGTCTCTTAATCCTCTTTTCCAAAGCACATAATAAAGTTGTTCTTTAAAGTTTTTATATTTGATTCAAGTTCAGACCAACCAAAGAAGAAAACAATTATCTCTGGTCCCTTCCCTGAGTTTTCATGAACTGAGCCCATTGAAGGAATAAAGACTGAAGTCTGTCAATGGATCTGAACAGACTTTTGTCACAAGTCATAGTCTGTTCTATGGGCCCAACAGACTGTCTCAGACCACTGTATGTTCTTTAAGCTCATTGAATTCCTCTACAAATAGTTTATTACTCCCCTAAAATTTTCCCTACTTCCATCTTCTTTTCCTCTAAAAAGATAGGTATAAAACCACTGCATGTGTGGTGGTAATCACTCTGTGATTCTCCCACATGAACATTAATACATTTAAATACCTTTTCTTCTATTAATTTGCCTCTTGTCAGTTGATTTTTAGTGAACTTTCAGAGAGTGATGAGTTTTCCCTTGGCCACTACACATATAATATATAATTATATGTGTGTGTGTGTGTGTATCTATCTATAGGTATATACTTACACCATAAAAATTTAACATTGCAAAAGATACACATTAATATGTCTATGTCACACTGATGTCTGTTGGGAGATCCTTCAGGAATCTCTTCTGTTTCTGCGTGTTTTGCAACATGAGACCTATCCTTTGATCTGTATTATTTTTTGATGATATTTGTAAAGTGAAGAACCTTGGAAGATATGTTATCTCTTTCCTGAGCAAAAGGCAGCCTGTTATAGAAGCTTTAGATTTCCTAAGATCAGGGTTGCTCTCCTGCAACGCAAATTACTGCATGTGTGGGAATTATCTGGCCTTCTCTGTTTTATCCTACGAGAATTGAGGCTCAGAGAACTTACAAAAAAATCTTTTTTGTTCTGCCTCTTCCTATTGCTATAAATAATAAACTATCATTCATCTCTTACCCAAGAGCCCAGTCTTCAAAGTTCTCAAAGATAAATAACTTCAACCAAGAATAACCTACCCAACCAAGTTAAGCTTCATCAGTGAGGGTGAACGAAAATCTTTCCCAGACATCCAATCCCTAAGAACCTATGCAGGCTCCAGACCACCTCTACAAGTAATATTTAAGAAAGTATTAAAAACAGTAGTAAAGGAGAAAAAAAAATGTTCTACATAAGAGTACAGGGAAAAGATGGAAAACACACATGAATAACCCCGAAACCAAAGGAAATAAATAAACAGGAACAATAACTCTGTAAGAACCTCATGACAGAGAAAAATCACCACATTTCAATAATTAGCCTAAATGTGAATGGACTAAATGCACCACTGAAAAGACACAAAATGGTGGACTGGATAAGAAACCATGACCCCATTATTTGCTGCATCCAGGAGACTCATCTCACTAGAAGGGATGCACACAGACTCAAAGTTAAAGGATGGAAAACAAGTTTCCAGGCCAGTGGATCACAAAAGAAGGCAGGAGTTGCAATCTTAATATAAGACAAAATAACCTTTAAGCTATAAAAAATTTAAAGAGCCAGGCTCGGTGGCTCAGCCTGTAATCCCGCGCCTTTGGGAGGCTGAGGTGACTGGATTGCCTGAGCCTGCGGGTTCTAGACCCGCCTGGGCAAGCAAGACCTCATCTCTACAATAAACCAAAAATTAGCCAGGCGTGGTAGCGCGAGCCTGTAGTTCCAGCTACTTGGAAGGCTGAGGCAGAAGGATCGCTGGAGCCCAGCAGGTCGAGGCTGCGGTGGCCAGGAGCGGCCACTGCACTCCAGTCTGGGTGACAGAGTGAGACTCCAACTCAAAAAAAAAAAAAAATTAAAGAGATACAAAAGGACACTACATAATGATAAAAGGTTCAATCCATCAACAAGAAATATCCATCCTAAACATAAATGCACCAAACACAGGAGCATGAGCATTTATAAAACAACTACTAAATAAACTGAAAGCCGGGCTTGGTGGCTCAGCCTGTAATCCCGTGTTTGGGAGTCCGAGGTGAGTGAATTGCCTGAGCCCACGGGTTCAAGAACCGCCTAGGCAAGTTGGCGAGACCTCATCTCTACAATATATCAAAAAAATTAGCCAGGCCTGGTAGCGCATGCCTGTAGTCCCAGCTACTTGGAAGGCTGAGACAGAAGGTTTACCGGAGCCCAGCAGGTTGAAGCTGCAGTGGCTGGGAGCATGCCACTGCACTCCAGTCTGGGTGATGGAGTGAGATTCCAACTCAAAAAATAAAAAATAGAATAAACTGAAAAAGGATATTGATTCTAATACTATTATAGCAGGGGACTTAAATACCCCACTGACAACTCTAGACATATCATCGAGGCAAAAAATCAATAAGGAGATCCAGAACCTAAACTTGATACTTGACCAAATGGACTTAGTCGATATCTACAGATTATTCCACCCAGCAACCACAGAATATAAATTCTACTCATCATCACATGGAATGTACTCTGAGATCAATCACATCCTTGGCCATAAATAAAGCATAAACAAATTCCATAAGGTTGAAATCTCACCATGCACATTCTCCAACCACAGTGGAATGAAAATAAATATCAACACCAACAACAATTCCCCAAAGCCCACAAAAACATGGACACTAAACATCATAATGCTGAACAACAACTGGGTCAACACTGAAATCAAAGCAGAAATTAAAAGATTCCTGGAAACAAATGAAAATGAAGAAACATCTTACCAAAACCTCTGGGATACCATGAAATCAGTTTTAAGAGGGGAATTCATATCTCTATGAGCAAACATCAAGAAAATGGAAAGACCAAAAGTAGAGAGCCTAACAAATCACCTAAAGGAGCTAGAAAGAGAAGACCACCAAAACCCCAACTTTAGCAGAAGAATCCAAATCACCAAAATAAGAGCCTAAATACAGGACATAGAGGACAAAAATATCATAGAAAACATCAACAAAACAAAAAGTTGGTTCTTTGAAAGAATTAACAAGATTGATGGGCCCCTAGCCAGCATCACCAAGAAAAAGAGAGAAAAAGCCCAAATAAACACAATACAATCAGAAATACAAAAGATCAAATCACAACTGACCCCAAAGATATACAAAAGATTATCAGAGATTACCATGTACACCTATATGGAAACAAACTTGAAAACCTAGATGAAATGGAGGACTTTCTGACATCACACACCCCCAGCTTAAAACAAGAAGACATTGAGACACTAAATAGACCCATAACAACTCAGGAAATTAACTCAGTCACACAAAAACGAGCTACAAAAAAAAAGTCCTGGACCAGATGGCTTTCCAGCAGAATTCTACAAAATGTACAAGGAGGAGCTGATACCAATCCTGTTGAAAGTATTCCAGGCAATTGAGAAGGATGGAATTCTCCCCAAATCATTTTACAAAACTAACATTACACTGATACCCAAACTGGGTAAAGATCCAACAAAGAAAGAGAACTACAGGCCAATATCCCTTATGAACATAGATGCAAAAATCCTCAACAAGATTCTAGCAAATCAGATGCAAAAACACACCTCAAATATCATCCACCATGACCAAGTAGACTTCATCCCCAGAATGCAGGGCTGGTTGAACATTCGCAAAACCATAAATGTCATTAAATACATCAACAGATGTAAAAGCAAGAACCACATGATTATCCCATTAGATGCAGATAAATCTTTTGATAATATCCAGCATCCCTTCTTGATAAAAACCCTCAAACATCTAGGTACTGAAGAAACATACCTCCAAATAGTAAGTGCCATCTACGACAAACCCACAACTAGCATATTGCTAAATGTTCAGAAACTAGAACCATTTCCCCTGAAAACTGGAATAAGACAAGGTTGTCCATTCTCACCTCTCTTGTTCAATCTTGTGTGGAAGTCCTAGCTCAGGCAATTAGACAAGAGAAGGAAATCAGGTGTATCCAAATAGGAAAAGAGGAAGTCAAGTTATCCCTCTTCGCTGATGATATGATCTTATACCTTGAAAATCCAAGACAGTCTGTCAAAACCCTACTTGCACTGATAAAGGACTTTGGGAAGGTCTCAGGTTATAAAATAAATGTGCAAAAGACAGTTGCATTTCTCTACACCAACAACAAGCAGGCAGATACCCAAATAAAAAGCACAATCCCATTCACAATAGCCACCCAAAAAATGAAATACCTCGGCATCTTCCTAACCAGAGAAGTGAAAGACCTTTACAATGAGAACTACAAAACACTGCTCAAAGAAATCCAAGAAGACAAAAACAAATGGAAAAATATCCCATGCTCATGGATAGGAAGAATCAACATTGTTAAGAAGTCCATCCTACCAAAGGCAATCTACAGATTCAACGCAATACCCATTAAGTTACCAACATCATTCTTCTCAGATCTGGAAATGACAATACAGAAATTTATATGGAAACATAAACAATCACAGATAGCCAAAACAATCCCTCGCAAAAGAAACAAAGTGGGAGGTATCATATGTCCAAACTTCAAACTTTACTATAAGGCTACAGTAATCAAAACAGTCTGGTTTTGGTACAAGAACAAGCACATAGACCAATGAAACAGGATAGAGATTCCGGAAGCAAAGCCTCAATTCCTCAACCAACTCATCTTTGACAAAGTCTCCAATAACAACCACTGGGGAGAGGAGAACCTGTTCAGTTAATGGTGCTGGGAAAACTGGCTGATCACATGCAGAAGATTGAAACAGGATCCCTACATATCACGATACACAAAAATTAATTCTAAATGGATCAAAGACCTAAATGTAAAACCTCAAACTGTAAGAACCTTAGAAAATGCAGGAAACACTCTTATGGAAGTTGGAACTGGCAACCGATTTCTGATCAAAGTCTGAAGTGCCCAGGCCATAAGAGATAAGATAGACAAGTGGGACCTTATTAAACTGACAAGCTTCTGCAAAGCCAAAGAACCCATCAAGAGAGCAGGGAGGCAGCCCACAGAATGGGAAAAAATATTTGCCAACTGTATATCTGACAAAGGCCTAACATCTAGAATCTACAAGGAACTCAAATGTGCTGAAAGGAAAAAAAACAAACAGCCCCTTTAAAAAGTGGGCAAAAGACATGAATAGACAGACACTTTTCAAAAGAAGATATACGGACAGTCAACAGACACATGAAAAAGTGCTCAGCCTCACTCATCAT
>CAUYQG010226780.1:0-23292 GCA_963574415.1 Tarsius wallacei
AAGAATGTGGCCTAGTCCAGAATAAAGGCTCAGCTCTTAGGAATGTGGACCGGTACGGTGGGCCACCTCTTGGGACAACTGATTATAATCTCTTAACAAAAATGACTGTTCTAGAGTCCTATATATCTATTTTAGCTTCTATAAAAGTTTTTAATTCCTAATTCTTAATATATAAAGCTGATCATTGGCAATAAAGCTTCTAAAAGTAAAACCCAAATATAAATTGTCTTTAGGCTAGGCCAGAGTCACAATAGCAGAAAATGGGAATGATGAAATTTCTAAAGTTAACTGTATTTTTATTAATCCTCAAAATATCATGTTTGATCATGCTTGTACTAACATAATTCACTGATGTAGCATAACGTATTCTACAATACTTTCTATGAGTAAAATAAATCCAATTTCTATAATAAGTAGAAAAAACCCTATAGTAACTCCAGTTTAAAGGAATGCCCAGTCCAAAGTACGTGCTGGGCCCTTAGGAATGTGGCCCAGTCCAAAGCATGTGCTGGGCAATTTCCAGTAACTCTAAATAATCATCTATACGATTTAAAGCTGAAAGCAGCTCTCCATATGTATATTCTAATTCTACAAGTATACTTTTAAATCTTATAAATAATCTTGTACCGATTACAAGCTCTCAAATGTGATCTAAGCTTGAACTGTGTTGAGTTAAAGCTGAAAACGCAGTCTGTGAGAAACGGGAACAATGGACTTCTAAAATAAACCATGCCTATCATACTCTCAGAGCCTCAAGCTTAGATCATCAAAGTCCCTGTTAGTGGAACGTGGCAAACAGTAAAGGAAAGGAGAGAAAATGGGCCATCAGCTCCTGAACTCATCCTGGTGGTCTCAGGGTCTGTGGCCCGATTGAATCCCTAACACTCAGGCGGGTCTCCACGGCTGGCTACCAACAAAAATGGGCAGTAACTAGGCACTCATTAAGTAGCAGACTAGTAATTGTGGAACTCATCACAGAGGAAGCACAGTCACAAAGGCAAATATCCCATAAAAGGCCTAGTCACTGGAATAACCATTACAAAAAAATGACTGTCACAGTTGCACCCAAAAGAGAGAAGGGCCAGTCCCTGGGGAACCAATCATGGAAGAGAACCAGTCATTGGGATTCCCAATACAGAGGATGGTCAATCATTGGGGGAGACATCATCCACAAGGGCCAGTAATGGGCATACATGACAAAGAAGGGCCATACACTGGGGAACTCATTACATAAAGGACCAACCACTGGGACAAAGATCACAGAGAGGGACCAGTCACATCACTGGGGTACACATTAGAAAGAAGGGCAAGTCACTAGGGTGGAGGAAGACCAAACACAGAGCTGGGCTAGTCACTGGTACAGGCATTATGGAGGCAGCCCAGTCATTTGATCTCCAAATACAGAGTAGGGCAAGACACAGTTGTACCCCTCACTAATGATTGCTAGTCACTATGGCACACATTGCAGAGGAGGTATACCCAGTATGTGGTACTCACATGACCAAGAAGTGCCACTCACTGTGGAAACTTTTATGGAGAATTGCCAGTCACCGTGGCACCCAAAATGAAGGAGGGCCAATCACTAGAGCACCCATTATGGGAGAGGTTGTCACTGGGGCAACATTACAGAGGAGGGCCATTCACTGGGCCATCCTTCACAGAGGAGCACTAGTCACTGGGGCACTCATCAAAAAGGAATGCCAAACACTTGAGAATATATTATAGAGGCAGACTAGTCACCTAAGCATCCACACAGAGGAAGGCTACTTAGTGGGCAACCCTGCACAAATGAGAGTCATTGAGCCACACCTCACAGAAAAGTACCAATCACTGAGTCACCCATCACAAAGTTGAACTGTCACAAGGGCATCCATTTGGATAGACTCTGTCACTGGGGCTCAGAAGACAGCCGTTAACTGTGGTAGCCATAAAAGAAAATGTTATGTCAGTGAAGTACACAACCTTGATGAGGTTAAGTCACTGAATCACCCATCAAAGCAGAGGACCAGTCACTGGACACTGATGATAGAGGAGGACCATTCACTGGACAATCTATAACAGATCAGAGTCAGTTCATGGTACACCCATGACAGAAAAGAGCCAGTCCATGGGACACCCATCACAGAAGAGGTAAAGTCACTGGCATACCAATTATAACAGAGCCCCAGGACATTCATCACAGGTTAGGCATAGTCACAGGGACACCCGATTTTATGAAGGGCCAGTAATTGGGGCAGGAATTACATAGGAGCCCCAGACAATGGAGCAAATACAATGAGGAGACACAGTCACTGTGGTGTTCATCACAGGGGAGGTCCAGACAATGGGATACTCATTATAGAGGAGGCCCAGATACTGGGGTACTGATGATAGTTTAGAGCACTAACAGAGGTATTAATCACAGAAACTGGCCAGTCACTGGGGAACCCATTGTGGAAAGGACCAGTCATTGTGACATCCATCAGAAAGGTGGGCTAGTCAATGGAACATTTATCAGTTATGAAGCACAGTCACTGTGTCACCAATCACAGGGGGAGTCTAGTCTCTGGGGAACACATTATGGTGGAGGACATCCATCACCAAGGAGAGTCAGACTCATTATGAGGAGGAGCAAACACTGGGCTACTGATCACACACAAAGTCCAGTCTTTGTGGCATCCTCCATAGAGGAGGGTCAGTCACTAGTGTTCTCATTTGAAAGGAAGGTGAGTCACTGGGGCAGCCAATTTTAAGGAGGACCAGAGAGAGGTACAGCCATTACAGCGGTAAGTTAGTCACTGGTCTCCTCATTGTAGTTGCTCCATTGTCTGGGACTCCTAGGTAATTCCTGCCCCAATTACTGGCCCTCCATCAAATTGGGTGTCCCTGTGACTATGCCTAACCTGTGAGGAATGTCCTGGGGCTCTGTTATAATTGTTATAACAGTCACTGGAGAACCCATGGAGGCATAGTCAATAGAACTCCAATTACATAGGAGTACTAATCATTTGGGAAATTATTATGGAGAGTCAGACATTGGGGCATCCATCACTGAGTAAGCCTAATCACTGGTGCACCCTTTACAGAGGAGAACCAGTCACTGGGAAACCCATCACAGAGGAGAGTTCATTACTGGGTCAACCATAACAAAGGAGACATTTCACTGGGAATCCTATAACAGTGAAGAGTCAGTCACCGAGGTGTCCATCACAAGAGAACATATAACTGGGGCCCAATTTACCAAAGACCCACAGTCACTGGGGCACCATTACAAAAGAGAGCCAGTCACTCGGGCATCCATCACAGAAGAGGACGGGTCACTATGAGAGCTATTACAGAATAGGGTCAGTGATAGGGGCACTTATCACAGAGGAAGCCATTCACTGATGCACCACACACAAGGGCAGTAATTTATTAACTCATTACTGAGGAAGGCCAATCTCTGAGGCATTCATTATGGAGGCAGTTCTGTCACAAGTTTACAGATCACAGGTGAGGGTTAGTCACTGGGCACACATTTTGAAGGAAGCCCAGTCACTGGGACCGCTATCACAGAACTAGGATAAACACTGGTGCAGGCATTATGAAGAAGATCCAGTCTTTAGGACTCCAAATTACAGAGGAGTACCAATCATTTGGTATGGAAAGTCAGTGAAGCACAAATCACATGAGAGGCCCATTGAGGGCAAGTTGCTGGGATGCACACAGAGGAGTATGAGTAGCTGTGGCAATGATAACAAAGTAGGATCAGTCACTGAGACACCTATCACAAAGTAGGTCTTGTCATTGGGACATCCAATATGATGAATAATCTGTTACTGGGATGCTTATCACAGAAAAGAGCCAGTCACTTAAGAATTCATTTTGGTGGATGACAGTCACTGGGTAACAAGTCACTGATAAGTTACAGTCATTGGAACACTCATAATGGAGGAGTGCTAGTCAATGAAGCCCACATGATGTTGCAGACACAGTCACTGATGAAGCAGTCACAAAGGAAAGTTAAATAATAAGGGACCCAACAGTGAGGAGACTCTGTCTCTGAAGTATTTTTCAAAGACAAAGGTCAGTTTTGATGGCATCTATCACAAAGTGGCCAGTAAATGGATCACCTATTTAGGAGGAAGACAAACCAGTATGGCAACAGCCAACAAGTCACTGGGGCACAAGTTATGGAGGAGGCCCAGACCCTGTGTCACCCATCACAGAGGAAGGGCAGTAACTGCTGTACCAATAAAAGTCCAATATAAAGTCCAGTAACTGAGGCACAAATCAAAGGAAAGGGTCACTGGGGCACACATTATGGAGGAACCCCAGTCACAGGGACACACATCACAATGAATGGACAGTCAATAGGGCATGCATTATGAAGAAGCCCCAATAACTGGGACAGTTATCACAGAAAAGAGCTTCTCAATTGGTCGAAAATTACGAAGGAGGACCAGTCACTGGGCACCAATCACAGAACAGGTACATTCACTGGGGCACCCATAATTGAGAACAGCCAGTCACTAGAGGAGCAATATGAAAGAGGCCCAGTCATTGGGGTACCATTTCCAAAGTAGGGCCAGCCACAGGGACACACAGAGGAGTGACAGTAATGGGGCATCCATCAAAATGCCAGCCACTAGGTCATATATCATAGAGGCAGGCCATTCACTGAGGAACCCAATAAAACAAGAATGCTAGTTACTCAGGTACCCCTTAGTGAGGAGGAGAGTGATTCACTGAAAAAAATTATCATAAGAGGACATTCAGTCACTGAAGTACACATAAGAAAGGACAGTCACTGAGGTACACATCACAGGGGAGGGGCAGTCATTGGAGAACCCATTAGGAGGTTATTCACAGGTGCTCTGATTACAGAGGAAGAGCAATTACTGGGCCAGCCACCACAGAATAGGAAAAATTATTGTGGTACCCATCACAGAGGAAGGTCAGTCACTGGGTATTTATCACAAAGAGGTTGAGTCACAAGGCCAGTCATTATAGACTAGGCACAGTCACTGGGGCTTCTATGCCAGGGGAGAGCCAGTCATTGGGACATCCATCACAGAGAAGGGCTAGTCACAGGGGTACCCATTATAAATGAAAGCCGGTCAATAATGTATCATTCACAGGGGAGGCCCAGTCACTCGGGCACACATATGGAGGAGACCCAGTCACAGGGACACCCATTACAAAGAAGGGCCATTCACTGGATTACCCCTTATAGTGGAAAGCCTAGAAGATGAATACTCATCAGATAGGAGGTTTAATCACTGGAGAAATCAATATGGAGTTGGGTCAATTATGAGGCAGTAATCATACAGCAGGCACAGGTACTGGGGTACCCACATTGGAGATGGGTCAGTCACACAGACACAAATATACAACAAGCCCAGTCACTGGGGCATCAGTCACAGAGAAGTACCAGTAAAAAAGGCACACATCACAGAGGTCTATTCACTGAGACACCCATCACAGAAGAGAACTTGTCAATGTGGCACCAATCAAAGAATAGAGTCAGTCACTGATGCTCCCATTAAGAGGTGGCCCTGTCAATGGATCACAGAAGAGGACCAGTCACAGTGTCAGTCATCACAAAGGAGTGACAGTAACTGGGGTACATATTATAGAGAAAGATCAGTCACAGGGTGATGTATTACAGAAATTGGTCAATCACTGGAGCACCCAACACAGAGGAAGGGCAGTCACTTGGGCACCTATGACAAAAGAAGACCAGTCATTGGTGCAGCTAATCCCAGGAATAAAGAATTTAAAAAGGCAGGTTAGTCACAGGTTTACCCCTCAGAGAGCAGGGTTTGTCAGTGGGAAACATACTCAGAGTAGGACTAGTCACTGTGGCAATGATAATTGAGGAGGGCACAGAGGCACCCATTATTGAGGAGGACCAGTCACTGAAACACAAATCACAAAGGAGGTCTTGTCCCAGAAGAACTCAATGTGAAGGATGCCCAGTCACTGAGACAAGTATTACAAAGGAGGACTAATCATTCATTATTGTGAATGGCCAGTTGTGGGGGAAACAGTTATAAAAGAGTTGCAGTCACTGGGTCACTGATATTGGAGGAAGGCTAGTCACTAAGTACCCAGTATGTAGGAGATCCAGATGCATAGCAATCATCACAGAGGAAAGTTAATAACTGGAACATGCAACAAAAAGGAACATCAGTCACTGAGACATTTTTTTCACAATGGAAGGTCAGATTCTATGGCAATCATCACAGATGAGGGAAAGTTGATGCATCTCTTATTTTGGAGAAGGCCAAGATTTAACACCGATCACAGAATAGGGCCAGACACTGCAGTAAGTGCTAAGGAGGAGGCCCAGTATCTGTGACACCCATATCAGAGGAGGGCTCACCACGGGGGTATATAAGAAGGCCAGTCACCTAGGCACAAACACAGGGAAGGACTCGTCACTGGGCACACATTATGCAGGAGGCCCATTAAGTTTGATACACACCACAGAGGAGGGCTTCTTACTTGGACAATAATTATGGAGGAGGATTAGACACTATACATCAGTTATAGAGAAGGCACAGTCACTGGGACATCCATAGGGGAATAGGGCCAGTCACTGGTGCACCAATATGGAGGTGGTCCAGTCACTGGGAAACCACTCACAGAGGGAGGCCAATACAGAGGCACACTTCGCAGAGGAGTGACAACCTCTAGAGCACCCATCACAGAGGAGTGCCAGTCACTGGGGCACATATTATCAAGGAAGACCAGTCATTGGGGAACCAATCACACAAGAAAGCTACTCATCCATCAGTAAGGAGAGCCAATCACTGGAACAAGCATCAAATAAGGGAGCCAGTAACTGAGACACCCATCACAAACAAGAGCCAGTCAATGGGTCAACCATCACAAAAAAATACCAGTCACTGAAATACATATCACAGACAAGGGAAAGTCACTGAGGAACCCATCTGAGACCCATTAAGAGGGACTCAGTCACAAGTGCTCTGATCACAGAGGAGGTTCAGTACCTGGGACATCCATCACAGAGTAAAGAGAATTGTGTGATACCCATCACAGAGGGTCAGTAACCGAAATTTAAAAAAAAGTGTCAGTAACCAAAAACTTTTCAAAAAAAGAGGGTCAGACCACTCATTATAGAGGAGACCCAGACACTGGGCCTTCTATTCCAAAGGATAGCTAGTTCCTGGGACACCCATCACAGATGGGGAGTCAGTCATGGGGCACTCATTACAGAGGAGGTCTAGTCACTGGGGCACAAATTTTGGTTGAGACCCAGTTACTGAAACACCCATAACAGAGGAGAGCTAGTAACTGGGGCACCTGCCATACATGAATTCCATTCACTGGGGCACCATTCCAAGGGGTAGCCAGTCACTCAGGTACACATTATGGAGGCTCATTCACTGGGATACTCATCAAAAAGGACAGCTACCTCCAAACCAGAGGAGGGTTAGTCACTGGGGCAATCATTATGGATTAGGGTCAGTTACTGGAGCACAAATCTCAGAGGAAGCACAGTCACTGGTGTACCCATATTAGAGAAGAGCCATTGGGACACACCTATGGAGGAGACCCAGTCACTGAGGCATAAATCATGAGGAAGGTCAGTCACCGTGGTACCTATCTCAGAAGAGTACCAGTCAAATGGGCACATGGCACAGAGGAGTGTTACTTACTGGGACACCCATCCCAGAAGAGAGTTTGTCATTGTGGCATCCATCAAAGAGGATGGTCAGTCACTGGAGCACCATGAAGAGAATGTGCTGTCACTGTGGCACCCATCACAGAATAAGTCTAGTCACTTGAGCACTCATCAAAATGGAGAGCACGTTACTGAGGCAGCAATTCCAGTGGAAGGCTGGTTACTGATAAACCCATTCCAGAGAATGGTCATTCACTGATACATTCATTATAAAGGCAGTCATTCACTGGAGAAGTGATAACACAGGAAGGAGTTTCACTGGGGTACCTATCAAAGAGGATGCCTGGAAAATTGGGCCCACAAAAACAGGAGGCCTAATCACTAGGGCAACCAACACAAAGGAAGCCCATTCACCGGGACACCCATAAATGAGATCAACTAGTCATTGAGGCACCCATCCCAGAGAAGTACTAATCTCTGGGGAACCCATTACAGACAATAGTTAGACACTGAGACATCCATCAAAGAGAAGACCCAATAACTAGGGCATCCATTATGAAAGAATTTCCATCATTGGTGCACCCTCACCAAGGATGGCTGATCACATTGTCACCAATGACTTTCCAATATGTCACTGGGGCATCCATGATGGAGAGTCAGTCACTGGAACACGGATTACAAAAGTGCATTAGTCATGAAGACAGTACTATTGAGAAAGCCCAGTCACTGTGACTCCTATCACAGAGAGGATCTGGTCACTTGGGCACCCTTTATATAAGCGTGCCATTTTCTAGAGCACCCATCACAAAATAATTCTAATCACAGTGACACCCATCACAAAAGAGAGGCTGTCACTTCACTGGGATACTCATCACAGAGGACAGTCAGTCCATGGGGCAACTACCACAATGTAGGGCCAATCAATTAGCCACCAAAGACAAAGATGGGACATTCACTGAGGCATCCCTCACAGGTGAAAGCCAGTCACTGGGACCCTTGTCAGTGAGGAAACCCAGTTACTGGGGCACCAATAGCAGAGGAAAGCCAGTCAGTGATGCACCTATTATAATCGAGGGGCAGTCAGTGGAATAGCTCTCATAGAAAAGGGCCAGTAAGCCGAGTTCAGTGGCTCAGCCTGTAATCCCGCACCTTGGGAGGCTGAGGTGAGTAAATTGCCTGAGCTCATGGGTTCGAGACCCGCCTGGCAACTTGGCGAGACCTCATCTCTACAATAAATCAAAAAAATGAGCCGGGAGTGGTAGTGTGCACCTGTAATTCCAGCTACTCAGGAGACTGAGGCAGAAGGATCACTGGAGCACAGCAGGTCGAGGCTGCGGTGGCTGGCAGCAGTCACTGCACTTCAGTCTGGGTGATAGAGTAAGACTCCAACTCAAAAAATAAATAAAAAGAAAAGGGCCATTAGCAGGGGTGTCCATCACAGAGAATTGCCAGTCACTAGGGCATTCATGACAGATAAGGGGCATTCACTTGCTCACCAATAACAGAGTTGGGCCATATTCACCCATCACAGAGGTGAACCACTGACAAAAACACTTCTCACAAATGAGGGAGAGTCAACAGAATTCCTATGCAGAAGATGGCTAGTCAATGTGGCACCAATAATATGGGAGGGCCAATCACTTGGAGAAGGAACATTCAATGGACAAACCATCACAGAGGAGGGCCAGTCCCTGTGACACTCATCACTCAGGTGGGCCAATCAATAAGACAACTATCAAAAAGTAGGGTTTGTCACTGGGGAACACATTGTGTAGGAAGAGCAGTTGCTGGGACACCTTTCACAGAGGTTTAATCAGTAGGGCACCCATTATGGAGGAGGTCCTGTCACTGTGGCACAAATCACCAAAGAGACAGTCACTGAGGCACCCATAATGGAGGAGGGTTAGTCACTGATGTAGCCATTATCTAGTAGACACTGTCACTGGGGTGGAAATTACAGATGAAAACCAATCATTGGGACACTTTTCACTGAAGAAGATAACTCATTGGGGCACTTTTCAAAGAGTAGGGTCAGTCACTGAGGCAACCATCATAAAGAGGATCAGTCACTGTAGCAACCAGTATAGAGGAGGCCCAGGTGCTGGTGCATCGATTACAGAGGATAGTTTCTGCACACCCATCACATAGGAGTTTCAGTCACAGAGCAAACATTATAGAGGAGGAGCAGTCACTAGGGGAATCTATCACAGAGGCAAGCATGTCACTGGTCCAACCACCACAGAGGAGTGCCAGTCCCTGTTGTTCTCAATTTGGTGAGGGACCAGTTAATGGGGCACCGATCACACAGGAGGTCCAGCCAATGCATTGTCTATTATGGAGGAGGCTCAGTTACTGGGACACCCATCACAGTAGAGGGCCAGTCACTTGGTCAACCATTAAAGAGGAAACCATGTAACTGGGGAAACTATCACAGAGGAGGAGAAGTCTCTAGGGCATTCGTTTTAAAGGAGTTCTTTTTTTCTGTGAATTCATCGTAGAAAAGGGCCATTCACAGTGGTACCCATTCAAGAGGATGGAAGGTCATTGAGACATCAATCACAGAAAAGGTCCCACCTGGGGCACCCGTTATGGAGGAGGCCCGATTATTGTCACATCCATCACAAAAAAGTGATACTCACTGGGGCATTAATCATATATAAACCACATCACTGGGACACCCACCAAAGAGGAGAGGAAGTCACTGCATCACCCATCCCACAGAAGGTCTAGTAACTAAGGAACAAATCCCAGAAAAGGGCTAGACACTAGGGTACACATTAGTAGAATGGTCAAACACTGGGGAACTTATCACAGAGGAAGCAAATTCACTTGGGCATTCAAAAAAGAAGAGGCCCAGTACGGAGGCACCCATCACAGAGGATGGCCTCACCCATCACAGAGGAAGCAAAATCATTTTGGCACCAATAACAGAGCTTGGACAGTCACTGAGATATCCATCGAGTGGAGGACAGTCTCTGGAGCACCCATCACAGAAAAGGGCCAGTAACTAGGGCACTGATTACAGAGGAGGGCAAGTCACTGGATCACCCATTTTGGGGGAGGACCAGTAACTGGGGCACCCATCACAGAGGAGAGTAGTTCACAAAGGCACACATCACAAAGTAAGGCTAGTGACTGGGAGACCCATCAACGTGGGGGAATTCTCACTGTGTCACAACACAGAGGAGGGCCGTTCATTGGGCACCTGTCTTGAAGGAGGACCGGTAAATGTAATATCCTTCACAGAGAAAAACCAATCACTGATATCAGAAGAGGTATAGTTACTGAAGCACTCATCACAGATGGGGACCAGTCACTGAGACAGTCATCAAAAAAGAGGGCCAGTCACAGGGGCACCCATCACAGTGGAAGGTCAATCACTGGTTAATCTGTAACAGAGGTGGGACAGTCATTGGAGTACCCATCATGGTAGAGGTTTCTGGTGCACCTATTATAAAGGAGACTCATTCACTGGAGCAACCAGCACACAGGAGAGCTGGTTTCTGGGATACACATCCCAGATGAAAGTCAGTCACAGGCGCTCTCATTGCAGAGGCGGGTTAGTCACTGTGACACTAATTATGAAGGAGATTCAGTTACTGGAACACCCAGGTGTGAGGAGAGCTAGTCAATGAAGCTCCTTATTTAGAGGAGAGCCAATAAAATGGCTCACCAATTAGAGAAGATGCCTAGTCAATGGAGTATTTCTTATGGAAGACCCCCAATCAATGAGACACACTTTGCAGAGGAGGACTTGTCAATGGGGCACTCATAATATCTGAAGGCAAGTCACTGGGGAAGCAATTAGAGGAGATCTAGTCACTGGGACATGCATTATAGAAGAGGTTTTATCATTTAGTAACCCATTAAAAAAGAGGGCTAGTCACTCTAGCATCCATTATAGAGGAGGCCCAATATGTGGGAAATACATCACAGATGATGTCTCGTCAAAGGTTCAACCAATATGGTGGGGAGCCAATCACAGGACACAAGCACAGATGAGAAACAGATACTGGGACAACAATACTGAGGAGGCCCAGTCACTGAGGCACCAATCCCAGAGTAATGCTAATCACTTCGGCATCCAGCACATAGAAGGATGATCACTGAAGTGTTGATCTGGGAGGAGACCATTTACTGGGCACCCATCCCAAAGGTGGGCTAGTCACTGAGTACCAACTGTGGAGGAGGGCAAGTCACAGTGGCAACTGAAATTGTTGAAGACCAGTCACCATTGCACCCAACACTTAGGAGGGCGAGTCCCATCACAGAGAAAGGCTAGTCATTTGTGCACCCCATTCACTGGGGCACTCATAACAGAAGGCAGGTTGTGACTGTGGTACCCATCTCAAAGCAGAACGAGTCTTTGGGCCACCCATCACGGGACTAAGCATTGGGGCATCCATCAAAAGGCACTAAGTCCTTAGGAGAACCAGTCAGTATGGCACCCATCACAGAGGAGGGCAAGTCACTTGGGCACTTACATTTGAGAAGAAACAGTCATTGGGACACCCATTACAGACTACCAAGGATGAATATTTTGGAGGAGGCCCAGTCCCTAGGAATCCTAATGCAAAGGAGGTTCAGTCACTGGGGCACATTTTATGGAGGAGGGCCAGTCAGTGGGTCACCAATTATAATGTAAGGCCAGTGATTTAGATACCAAACATAGAAAAGGGACAGTGACTGGTGTATTCATCACAAGGGACAGTCATTTACTAGGACCTCCTATCACAGAAAAGACCATGTTACAGAGGAACCCACCTACTTAATGACACATCACAGAGGAGGAGCAGTCACTGGAACCACCACAACAGAGAAGGGCCACACATCCTGGCACAGATCTCACATGGAAACCTGTCACAGGGGCACCCATCACAGAGGAGAGCAAGTCACTCAGACACTCATAACAGAGGAGGGATAGTCATCGTAGCATCCATAATAGAGAAAGACCTGACACTAGAGAACCCATTATTGTGGATGACCTTTCAATAGGATAAGCTTCACATAGGAATTGTAGTCACCGGGAAAACTATTATTCATGAGGGCCAGTCACTTTTGCACCCATCACAGAGGATGCCTATTAAAAGGGGCATAAATGATAGAGAAGGGCCTGTCACTTGAGCACCCACCATAAAGGATGCCCTGCCTTGAAGGCAAAGATCACTGAAGGGGGACTGTCCCTGGGGTACACATCACAGCTGAGGACCAGTCACTGAGGAATCCATCTTGGAAGAGGGCCAGTCACTTGAGCACCTATTAAGGAGATTCAGACACTAGCAACCATTGCAGAGGAGAGTTAGTCATAGGGACACCCATCACTGAGGAGGTCTTGTCACTGTGCCACCGATAAAACAGGAGACCCAGTCAGTGAGGCATGAATCACAGAAACAGGTTAATCACTGGACCACAAATCTCAGAGGATATCCAGTCATTGGTTGCACCAATCAAAGAGAAGACCTCTCACTACAGAGCCCAAAACAGTCGCGGTACAATCTCTGAGACATTCATCACAGAGGAGGGCTTGTCACTTGTCTATCATTTTGCAGGAGGGTCAATCACTGTGCCCCCATCAATGGGGAATCTATAATGGAGGAGGCAATTCACTGGGATAACAAATACTGAGGATGCCCATTATTGGGACATCCATAATGGAGTAGGACTAGGTAATGGGACATGTATTATGTAGGAGATCCAATTACTGAGGCAGCAGTCACTGAAGCACACATCACAGTAGAGCAACATTCACTGGAATATTTTTCACAGTTTAGGGCTAACACTGAGGCACATATCACAGAGGAGAGTTAGTCACTGGGACATCTATTATAGAGAAGGCTCAGTCAAGGGGGAATATATCACAGAGAAGAACCTGTCATTGGGACACAGTTCACAGAGAAGAGCCATTCAAATGAGGACCCATCACATAAGAATGCTAGTGACTGGGAAACCAATTATGAAAGAAGCTCTGTTACTGGAAATCCTATCACAGATATGGCAAGTCACCGGGGCACCCATCACAGAGAAGTATAATCACTTTGGTACCCATCACAAATGAGAACCAGTTATTGGGGCATTATTTGCAGAGGAAAGTCAGTAACTGAAGCACTGATCACAGAGGAGGGCCAGTCATTGAGGCATCAAGCACAGAGGGTCAGTCACTGGAACATACATTACAGAGGAGACTCCATAACTGAGTTTCCAATCACAAAGAAGACCCAGTCACTAAGTCACCCATCAGAGAGGAAAATGAATTCCTGAGATACCAAACACATATGAAGGCCAGTCACTGGGCATTCATTATACAGAAGAACAAGTCAATGGGGGCATCTATCAGAGAGTAGAGCCAAATACTGGGACACCCATTACAGAGGAGATTCAGTAACTGGGGCACTAATACACAGGAGGTCTATTCTCTGGGACATCAATTATGGATGTGGCCCATTCACTGGAACACTAATGACATAGAAATACTAGTCAATAGGGCACCCAACTTCTTTTTTTAAAAAAATATTTATTTATTATATAACTATGGGGTTAAAAATGAGGATTTACTTTATAAGTAGCTTGCACTTAGGTAAAGTTTGGGCTTCTAGGTGGCCCTGATCCCCACTGGTAGTGACTAGATACCACTTTTGGTGTCAAATGCTGTCTTCCCTCCTTCCTCCCTCCCTTTCCTTGCATTGTCCAGTAATTGCCAATCCCAATATTGTGCTAATATGATTACTGATCAGGGCCCACTTATGAGTAAAAATATGCGATATTCAGTTCTTTGTTTCTGTGTTAGTTCATTTAGTATGTGGGTCTCCCCCTTAACCACATTGCTGCAAAAGCCATGATTTTGTTATTCTTTATGACTGCATAATACTCCATTGTGTATAGGTACCGTGTTTTGTTTATCCACTCCACTTTTGCTGGGCAGAAGGGTTGGTTTCATGTTTTTGTTATTGTAAATAATGATGCAATAAATATGTGTGTGCAGGTATCTTTTTCATAGACAGATTTATGTTCCTCTGGGTATAGTCTCAAGAGAAGGATTGCGGAATCACAAGGAAGATCAATCTATAGTTCTTTTAGAAATCACCACATTGCTTTCCACAGAGGGTGAACGGACTTGCATTCCCACTAAGAGTGTAAAAGTGTTCCATTTTCCCACAGGCATGCCAGCACCTGTTGTTTTTTGTCTTACTAATGATAACCATTCTTATTGGAGTTGGGTGGTATCTTATTGTAATTTTGATGTGCATTTCTCTGATTATTAATGAGACTGAGAATTTTGTCTGTTGTCTGCTTGTATGTTGTCTTTTGAAAAGTGTCTTTTTTATATCTTTTGCTCACTTTTTAATGGGTTAGGTTTTTTTTCCTTCCATTTCATTTAAATTCCTTGTTGATTCTAGATTTGAGGTCTTTGTCAGATGTATAATTTGAAAATAGTTTTCCTCATTCTAGGGAGTGTATTTTTAATCTCTTAACAGTTTCTTTCATTGTGCAAAAGCTGTTCAGTTTGATGAGGTCCCACCTATCTTAGCTTTTGTTACATTCACTTTTTGGGACATGGTCAATTGCCCACACTGATGTCCAGAAGAGTGTTTCCTACATTTTTTCTAGGATTCTTGTATTTTGAGGTTTGATGTGTAGCTCCTTGATCCATTTTGAGTTAAATTTTGCATGTAGTGATAAGGGTCCTGCTTCATTTTGCTGTATGTGGTTAGCCACTTTAATCAGCACTATATTCTAAGTATGGTCTCTTTTATCCAGTTACTGTTTTAGTGGCTTTGTCAGAGTTGATTTGTTTGAGAGACTGTGTTTTTACATCAAGAATCTCTGTCCTGTTCCATTGGTCTATGTGTCTATTTCTGTACCAGTTCTATGCAATCTTGGTTACTGTAGCTTTGTAATAAAGTTGAAAGTCTGGAAGTGTGATATCTCCTGCATTTTTCCTTCTGCTGAGGATTTTTTTTTTTTTGGCTATTAGTGCTCTTTTTTTGTTTTCACATGACTGTATTGTTTCAAGATCTGTGAAAAAAGGGATGCTGGTAATTTGATGGTTATTGCATTGAATCTGTAGATTACCTTGTTTAGGTTGGACATGTTGACAATATTGATTCTTCAAATTTTCTACATGTTTTTCTACTTGTTGTGTCATCACTGATTTCTTTGAGCAGCATTTTGTAGTTCTCATTGAAAAGATCGTTCACTTCTCTGGATAGGTGACTGTGAAGGTATTTCATTTGTTAGTGTGTATGGCTGTTGTGAATAGGCTTGTGTTTTTTTTTCTTTGGTTTTGTTTTCTGCCTGCTCGCTGATGGTGCGTAAAAATGCAACTTTTTTTTACACATTGATTTTTACAAACCGATACTTTACCAAAGTCTATTATCACTGTGAGGAGGTTTTTGAAATCCACTCTAGGTTTTCTAGGTGTAGAATTATCCTCAAAAAGGGATAGCTTAACTTCATCTTTTTCTGTTTGGATACTGATATCCTTCTCTTGTCTGATTTTTTTTTTTCTTAGACCTCCAGCATTATGTTGAATAGGAAAGGTTATAGTGGGCATTCTTTTCTTGCCCCACTTCTTAGGAGGAATGCTTCCAGCTTCTGCCTGTTGAATAAAATGTTGACTCTGGCACCCTATTTCAATGAGAGTCTGTCACTGGGCACCTATTAAAGAAAACAAAGAGCCATGAAGAGACTTATTACAGAGGAGGCCTGGTCAAAGAGGCACCCATTACAGAGAAGAGACAGTCACTGTGGCATTCACCATAGTAGAGACCTGTCACAAATTACTCATTATAAATGAGGGCCAGTCACCTGAGAACCAATTACATAGGTGAGCTACTCAAAGAGGCACCTAACAAATCGGAAGGACTGTTACTGAGACAGCTACATAACAGAGGATTAGTCAATGGGAAAACCATCACTGAAGAGTGCCAATAGTTGGGCAACCAACACAGAAAGAGGCAGTCACAGAAGCCCCCATAAGATAGGAAGGCCAGGCTCTGGGTTACCCATCACAGAAGTGGGTCAGTCATTAAGATATCCCTCACAGAGGAGGACTTGTTACTGGAGCACACATTATAGACAAGGTCCAATCACTGGGGCATCTATCATAGAGAAGAACTGGTAACTGGGACATTCATTACAGAGGAGAGCTGTCACTGGAGAACCCATCACAGAGGAAGACTATTCACTGTGGCACACAATTTGAAGAAAGACCAATCACTGGGGTACTAATCACAAAGGAGGTTCAATTTAATGGAGTGCCTATAATGAAGGAGGTCCAATCCCTGGGATAACTTTAAAAGGGGGGTTTAGTCACTGTTGCACTGGAAATGGAGATGTTTCAGTCCTTGAGAAATCCATCACAGTGGAAGGCTTGCCACTGGGGCTATGGTAAGAAGGAGGACCCGGCAGAGAAAACTATCACACAGGAGCTCTAGTCAGTGGGGCACCCATAATGGGAGAGGGCCAGTAACTGGGACATAAATTTTGCAGGAGACCCAATCACAGGAACACCCATCAAAAAGGATGGTCAGGCTATAGAGCACCAATTATGAAGGTGGCCCAATAAAAAAGACAGCATTACAGACAGGCTAGTTACTGGGGCAATCATTTTGGAGGATTGCCTGTCACTGGGGTATTAATCATAGAGGAGGGCCAGTCACAGCTACACTGATAATGAAGGAAGGCCAGTCACTGTATCACCCATTGTCAAGGAGGTCCTGTTACTGAGGCACCTATCTCACAAGAGTACTAACAACTAGGGCACCCATTATGATGTAGGGCCAGTCACTAAGACACTAATCATGAGGCAGCCCAAATATTTGTGTATCCTAAATGAGGAGGGCTAAGACATTCATCATGCAGGAGACCCAGTCACTGGGCAGTGATCATAGAGGAAAACTAGTCACTGGGCAGCTATCACAGAGAAGAATCAACCGCTGAGGTATTTTTCATGGTATATGGCTTGTAATTGGGGTACATATCACAAAGGAGAAATAGTCACTGGGGCACCCAACATTGAGGAGGGATATTCACTCTGTATCTATCCATGAGAAAGACCAGTCACTTTGACAGCCATAACAATGGATGGCCATTCTCTAGGGTACCCAGTTTAGAAGAGGGGTAGTCATTAGGCTACTATTAACAGAGGAAGGGCAATCATTGGGACTACCATCACAGATGCAAACCAGAAAAGAGGATAACCCTCACAGAAAAGGGCTAATCACAAATATATACAACACAGAAGAGGGTTAGTCACTTTGCCACGCATAACAGAAGAGGATCAGTTACTGGATCACCATTATGGAGAAGGGCATATAATTAATGCAACCTTCACAGAGTGGGCATAATCACTAAATCAAACATTAGGTTGGATGGTCAGTCACTGGTGTACAAATCACTTAGCATGTCCAGTCACCAGGACACCCATAATAGAGAAGGTCCAGTCACTGGGACACCAATCACACAGAAGAGTCAGTCAATGGGACACCCATCACAGAAGAAGACCAGAAACTGGGATACCCATCCCTGAAGAGGGTCAGTCACTTATGACTGACCATTTTTACAGGAAGCTCAGTTACTAGAACAGTCATCACAAAAATGTACAAATCACTGGAGAAACCATTCCAGAGAATTCCAATTCACTGGGTCATTAATCACAAAGGAGGAACTGTCACTTTGGCACATTATGAAGGAGGCCTAGTCACTGGAACACCCATCACAAGGGAGGTACTGGCATTAGGACAACAATTATGGAGAAAACCCGTAAATGACTGAAAACCTATTAATGAGGTTTAGTCACTGAGGTAACTATTATGGAGAAATGCCAGTATCACAGAGAAGGGCAAATCACTTTTGTACCCATAGTGGAGTAAGGTCAGTCACTGCAGCACTCATAAAAAAGGATGCTGAATTACTGGGAAACCCATCACAGTGTAGGACTAGTCACTAGGGCAATCATTATGGAGGATGTCCAGTCACAGGGTCACCCATCACCAAGGAGACCCAGTCTCTGGGGCACCTATAATGGAGGAGGCTAGTCACAGAGGCACCCACTATATAGGAGACACAATTACAAGTCACTTAGGCAGACCTTACAAAAGAAGGATCAGTCACTGAAATATTTTTCAAAAAGGAGTGTAAATCACTGGAGCACACGTCACATAAGAGGGCCAGTCACTGGGGCATCCATTATAGAAAAGGATCTGTCACTGAGACAGCTAACACAGAGAAGAGCCTGTCAAAGGGACACCCATCTAAAGGAAGAAACAATCACAATGAGGCAGATATCACAGATAAGTGCTAGTCACTGGAATAGTAATTATCAAAATGGCCCAGTTGCTGGACACCCACTAAAGAGAAGGCCAGTTATTGGGGCACTCATTATTGAGGAGGCTTATTATTTCAGGCATCAATTACAGAGGTGAGTTTGTCACTAGGACACACATCACAGAGGAGAGCAAGCCACTGGGGCACCCATCAGAGTGGAGACCAGTTACTGGCGTACCCATCACAGATGAGGGCCAGTCACTGAACACCAATAACAGAGGAGAACAGTCACTGGGGAACCCATTACATGTGAGGGCCAGTCATTGGGAAATGGATCATAGAGGAGGCCTCTCACAGGAACACAATATACAAATAAGTGCTAGTCACTGGAAAGTCGATTACTGAGGCAGGTTAGTCAATGAGGCAACAAACACAGATGAGGGACAGTCACTGAGGCAGCTTCACAGGAGAGGGTCAGTCTCTGGCACAGCCATCACAATGCAAGGTCAGTCATTGGAGACCCCATAATAGGGGAGGGACAATCACTGGGCAATCAACACAGAGAGGGGCAGTCAATGGGTCATCTATCACAGAAGAGAAGCAGTTTCTCGGACATCCATCACAGAGGAGAGTCAGTCATTGAGACACCCATAACAGCGAAGCAATATTCACTTTGGCATCTAATTTGGAGGAAGACCAGTTACAGGGTCACCAGTCAGGAAGGAGGTCCATCACCAGATAATCTATTATGAAGGAGGCCCAGTCACTGATACACCAATCACAGAGGGGAGCTAGTCACTGGAATAACTATTTTTGAGACCATATAACTAGAACACATTTCACTGAAAAAGACTAGTCACTAGACCACCAATCAAAGTGAATGGCCATTCATTGGGGCAACAATCATATAGGAGATCCAGTCACTGAAGCACTCATCCATCAAAGAGACATCCATCAAAGAGGAGGGTTTGTCAGTGTGGCTACTATTTTGGAGGAGGGCAAGTTGGTGGGGGTATTGACACAGTGAAGGACCAGAATGTGGGGCATTCATGTGGAGTAGAGCCAGTAACTGGGGCACCAATCACCTAAAAGACTCTGTCACAGGGGCATTCATAATGGAGGATAGCTAGTCATAGGCCATCCATTATGTAGGAATCCCAGTCATTGAGGCAGCAGTCACAGATAAAAGCAAGTTACTGGAGTACCCATCACAGAAGAGAATTAGTCACTGGAGTATTTTTCCCAGAGGTGGGTCAGTCACTGGTTACCCATAACAGAGAAGAAACAGTCACTGGAACATCTATTATAGCAGAAGCTCAGTCACTACAGTATAAATCTCAGAGGTGAACCAGTAAAAGGACACCCATCACCAAAGAGTGCTATTCACTGGGAAATCAATTATGAGGAAGTCCAGTTACTGGGAAGCCCATTAAAGAGGAGTTTCAGTCATTGGAGCCTCAATCAAAGAGGAGAGCCTGTCAAAGAAGCACCCATTACTAAGAAGTGCTAGTCAGTGGGAAAACAATTATGTAGGAGGCATTGCTACTGAAAAATATATCAAAGAGTTCAGTCTTTGAGGTATTTTTACAGAGAAGGACCCATCACTGGATACCCAAACAAAGAAGGCTCACTAACTGGGGCATCTTTTAAAGTGGAAAGCCAGTTAAAATGTCACTCATCACAGAGAAGTGCTAGTCATTGGGAAAACAATTATGTAGGAAGCCCAGTTACTGGAACATCTAACAGATGGGGTCAGTTACTTTGTCAACCATAAGGGTGGAGGTCCAGTCACTGAGGTAACCATCACAGAGGAGGCTATTCACATTGGTATTCATCACAGATGAAGTTCAGTCACTGAGACACCAATTCCAGAACAGAGTCAATTACTGAAGCATCAACCACAGAAGAATGTCATTGAGACTCTAAACACAGAGAAGGTACAGTCACTGAGGAACACATCACAGAGAAGATGAGCGTGTCCCAGTGACAGTCCTTCCTGAATTATTTGTTCCCTAGTGGCTGAACCTCCTCTATGATGGCTATCACATGAGTCACAGTAAAAGGGAAGCACATCACAGAGAACAGCATATCACTGAGGCACAAATCACAGAGAAAGGCCTATCACAAAGACAGCTATCACAGAAGAGGGCTAGTCACTGGACACACAGTACAGAAGAATGTCAGTCACTGGGGAACCCAAGAAACAAGTAGAACAGTCATGGTGTCATTTCTCACAGAAGGGGGCTCTTCATTGAGAAACCCACAAGAAGAGGTTTTTTTTGTTTTTTTTTTTGGTCACTGTAGCATACATAACAGAGTCAGTCAATGGAGAATTCATTATGGGATAGCCATCATAGAGGAGGGTCAGTCACTAGGGAACAAATAATTCAGGAAGGACAGTCACAGGGACACTCTCATAAAACAGGTCTTGTATTTGAGGCATCCATTATGGAGGAGGCCTAGTTATGGGGACACCCATCACACAGGAGGGCTAGTCATTAGGGCAACTGATTTGGAGGAGGACCAGTCAGTGATAAATCACTATAGAGGAACAGTCAGTGGAGAACTCTTAGGGAGAAGAGCTGTCACTGTGTAACAAATTATGAAGGAGACTCACTCACTGGGGCAGCAATCACATAGAAAATCTATTCAGTAGGGCACTGATAGCAGAGAAAAATTAAGAAAAGATCATTTTTCAGACAGGGTAACCTATGAAAGCAGAACCCATCACAGAGAAGGGTCAGTCACAGGGGCACCCAACACAGAGGAGATGTAATCATCCAACACAGAGGAGGGCCATTCACAGAGACAATCAAAACAGAAGAGTGTCAGTCACTGGATCAACCATCACAGGAGTGTACCAGTCACTGGCTCACCCATTACAGAGGGGGGTCAGTCACTGGGGCACTCATCAAAAAGGAAGGGCATTAACTGGGGCACCCAGAAGAGACGACAACCAGTCACTAGTGCACCCATCACAGAGGAGGGTCAATCTCAGGAGAACCCTCCATAGAGTAGAACTTGTTACTTTGTACACCCAACACAGAGAAGGGATAGTCTCTGTGGCACCCATAACAGATAAGGGTCAGTCACTAGGGTACACATTATGGGGGGTTCATGCATTGGGACAACCTACAGTAAGGAAGCATAATCACTGGGGCAATCATTGGGGTGGAGGGGCAAGCACTGGGGCACCAATGAGATAGGAGACCTAGTAACTGGGACACCAATCATGGAGAAAGCTCAGAGACTGTGGGAACCATTTTAGGGGAGACCCTGTCACTGGGGCATTCAACACAAAAGAATTCTTGTCACCTGTGCAAGAATAACAGAGGAAAGTGAATCAATGGGGTACCCATCAGAGAAGAGGTCCAGTCACTGGGGAAACAATTATTGATATGGAGTAACCTCTAAGGCAACCATCACAGAGGAGAGTCAGTCACTGGCACACCCATCAAAGGGCAGACAGGCAACGGGGCATCCAGCACGAAGCAGGGCTACTCAACAGAATATTCAATATGGATGTGGGGTCATCACCTAGGCACACAGCACAGAGGACACCCAGTGACTAAAGCAGCTATCACAGAGGAGAGACAGTCACTGATGAATTCCACACAGAGATGGCCCTATCACTGGGGTACTCATTAGAAGGAGGGTCAGTCCCTGGGACATCAAGCACAGAAGAGAACCAGTCATTGGAGCACTTCTCAGATAGGAACGCCAGACTCTGGTCACCCAACACAGGGTAGATGAAGACCAGTCACTGTTGCAACAATTACATAGAAGGCAGTTATTGTGTCATCCAAAATGGACAGGAACAATCACCTTAGCATGTATCAACGAGGCGGGCTTGTCAGTTAGACAAGCATCATATATGGAGACAACTCACTGGGACACAAATCACATAGGAGTCACAATCACTGCACCTCACATTATGGAGGAGACCCAATCCCTGGAATCTCCAACACTAATGATGGGCAATCACTAGAGGACCTTCTATGGAGGTGGCCCTGTAAGAGGAACACATGGCAGATGTGGCAAAGTCACTGAGGCAAACATTATGGATGAGGGCAGGTCACTGAGACACCAATCACAAAAGTGACCGAGTCATTAAAGCACCCATATTGGAAAAGGGCCAATTACTGGGGCACATGCTATGGAAGAAGCACTGTTACAGGGAAGTCCATTACAGAGGAGGGCTAATCACTAGTGCACCATTAGAAATGAGGGTCAGTCATTGGGACACCAATCACTGAAAAAACAAATCATTAGGACACAATAGAGGTGGGCTAGTCACTTGGCTTCCTCCATATTAAATACTTAATTGACTTAGTCTCCTCTGTGATTGATGCCCTCGTCATGGCTACACTCCAAGTTTGATGTCACAGACACTAACTCTCCTCTGTGATGGATTT
>CAUYQG010226787.1:0-16208 GCA_963574415.1 Tarsius wallacei
AAAAAAAAAAAAGACCAGCTTGGGCAACACAGCAAGACCCCACCTCTACAAAAATAAGGAAGGGGGATTGCTTGAGCCCAGATGTTTGAGACTGCAGTGATCTGTGATTGCGCCACTGTACTCCAGCCTGGGCGACAGTGAGACCTCGACTAAAAAAAAAAAAAACTAGAAAGAAAATACTGGGTGAGAGGATGGCAAGTGATTTTTATTTTCTTCTTATATTTTACTCTCTGTCCCAGTCCTCTGCGATGAGTATGCACGTTTTAAAACTAGAAAAAAAATTTAACCAAAAATAAAAATAATGCATAATTGTTACATACAATCTCATCCGTATTCACTACCGTAATATAATTAAAAATATATGTATTTGGTCTTTGCTCCCAGTTCCTGACACTAAGCTCTTTAGAATTTCTGGAGTGATCAGAGGTGCCTTTTGTCATGTCTAAGGAGACCATTTGGCCATACCAAAGTTTATGCTAACGAGGTGACTAGGTGGGCCCTAGACAGTTTCATGGTAGGGGATGGCCACACTTAGAGGGCTGGAACCTTCAGCTCACCTCCAGACCTTCAGGGACTGGAGATCGATTCTGTGGCCAATGACTTAGTCATCGCCATGTCACAACACCCTATATGAAAACCCCAAACAACAGAGTGCGGAGAGCTCCCGGGTAGGTGAACACATGGATGTGCTGGAAGAATGGTATACCAGGAGAGGGCATGGAAGCTCTGCCCTGCACCCCTCACACCTTCCCCTGAATAGGGCTGACTGGTGTGGCCAATGGGAAATGCAGAAATGACGGAGTGTGACTTCCAAGGCTAGGTCATAAAAAAGAGAGACACCACATTATGAGGACATCAAAGCAGCCAGTGAGGAGGTCCACGTGAGGCCTCTGGTCAACAGCCATCATGAACCTGCCAGTATGTAGCTACAACACCTTGGAAGTGGTGGACCCTACAGGCCCAGCAAGCCTTCAGATGACGACAGCCCAGACGACATCCTGACTGCAACCTCCTGGGAGACCCTGAGTCAGAACTATCTAGTTAAGACGCTACTGATTTCCTGAACCACAGACACTGTGCGAGACAATAAACGTTTACTATTCCGTTAAGCCTTACGTTTGGGGCTTTTTTTTAACACCAGTATGTAACTAATATAGATACCTGCAGGCCTAAGATTGAGTACAAAATTGTGTTACATACACATGTATGTGTCATTCTGAGAAAAGGGTCCATAAATTTCAAAAGTCAGCCGGGCTCGGTGGCTCAGCCTGTAATCCCGCGCCTTGGGAGGCTGAGGCGAGTGGATTGCCTGAGCCCCCGGGTTCGAGATCCGCCTGGGCAGGCGAAACCTCATCTCTACAATAAATAAAAAAAAATTAGCTGGGCGTGGTAGTGCACGCCTGTAGTTCCGGCTACTTGGAAGGCTGAGGTGGAAGGATCGCCGGAGCCCAGCAGGTCGAGGCTGCAGTGGCCGAAAGCGGCCACTGCACTCCAGTCTGGGCGACGGAGTGAGACGCCAACTCAAAAAAAAAAAAATTTTCAAAAGTCTCTCAAAGGGATTCAAGACCCAGAAAAAGATTAAGGAACACTGCATCAGACGATAAATGGTCAATGAGCAAGGCCATAAAGTTTCATTTATTTATTTGAGTCAAGGTCTCATTCTGTCACCCAGGCTGGAATGCGGTAGCACGATCAAAGCTCACTGCAGCCTCCACCTCCTGGGCTCAGTCGATGCTTTCGTATCAGCCCAAGTAGCAGGGAATACAGGTGTGCACTACCGTGTTCAGCTACTTTTTTATTTTTTTATTTTTTTTTTTGTAGAGACAAGGTCTTGCTGTGTTGCCTAGGCTGGTCTCAAACTCCTGGGCTCAAGTGATCCTCCTGTCTTGGCGGGGTTATAGGGATTGAGCCACCGCACCTGGCACGATGTCCTTTGAGGTTGAGTTTTGCCATCACCAGTCACACAAACACATGATACCAATTAGCTACTTTTGCAAGCTCTTGCTTGTCCAAGGCTGTTCCCACTTTTCCTCTGTGCTCAAGTTCTAGATAAACCTGGCTGGGGGCTGGATGATTCAGGAGTGAGTGAGCAGGGAGTGGTCGCTGGGCGGGCGAAAATCAGCTTCTCGTGCGTTTTTTGGAATTCACGTTTCTAGACGGAGGATTCCCTTTACATGTCCAAGATGCAAGGCTGAGCACGTCAAAGCGTCAGAAGGATCTGCCTCACCGTCTTACGTCTACTCTTCCTTCCAGCTGCGGGCTCATGCAGCACCCTGAATTTTGCTCCAGATTCTGCCTGTTCTGCGGTCACACCAGTATATTTCTCTAGCTACAAAACGGGAATAATGGAAAGCACCCTGTATCAATCTCACGGGAAACCCTAGAGATCAAATAATACTGTGAAAGCCGCCAAATGGATATTTTAAAATTTCGTCTCATTTCTACCAATGTGAAGCAATCTAAAAATAGAAGGGGAAAAAAAAAAACCTTTGTTAAGTACAAGAGCATTAAGTTTGAGTTAAAACTATAAAACTGCATATGCAGTAAAATTATGTTTACTTTTTTTTTCTTTTTTTCTTTTGAGTTGGAGTCTCACTCTGTCGCCCAGGCTAGAGTACAGAGGCACAATCATGGCTCACTGCAGCCTGGACCTCCTGGGCTCAGATGATCCCCTGCTGAGTGGCTGGGATTATAGGCGTGTGCCTCAGACTAATTCCTTGATTTCTGCAGAGATGAGGTCTCACTATGTTGCCCAGGCTGGTCTCGAACTCCTGGGCGCAAGCAATCCTCCTGCCTCGGCCTCCCAAAGTGCTGGGATTATAGGCGTGAGCCACTGTGCCAAGTCAAAATTATGTTTAAAAAAAACCTAGAAAAACAACCAAACAAAACATTGATGATACTGGGCTGAACTGTTGAGTAGTGAGAATAAAGGTGACTTCCCCTCTCCTGTTACAGGAAGAACAGTATCTCCTGTTCTATTTTCTGTTTTCCCGTTTTTAAAATAAACAAGGATATGTTGCCTTTAAATGAAGATAAATGATCGTAATGACTAGCACTCTGGTGTGCCAGGCACCATCCTAACTGCTTTGCATACATCACCCCATTTGATCCTCACGGCAGCTGAATGGGTCGATTTCATCATGGCCACATTTATCAGACAAGGAAGTGGTCTTCAAGGTTAAGTAACTTTCTCCAAGACACAATGCGACTAATTGTCTTCTTAGCAACTGGCTGTCCTGAATGTGCTCTGTGAGTATCAGGGATAAGTGATAATGCATCGATTGGATCATCTTGCCCCACCTGGTCCTGAAAGATACATGTGGCCTCAAGTTAAAAATGAGAACTGAGCTTAGCTGCTACAGCACACTGAGTAGGTGGAGACCAGGCCAACTTAGTGCTTCGTAAAACTTAAAGGCACATCAGTGACAACTTCTGGGGATTCCCACATGAGAGCCTTCGGCGAGGACAAGGAGTGGCATGGCCCCTTTCCATATCAGGCGACAGGCAGACACACCACTTGAGCCTTACCAATAACTGCAGCCAGCACTTACCAACCCCCATCCAGGTACCCAGCTCTGCTCCAAGTACTTTGCAGCATGCGTTCACTTATTTTTAGCCCAAACAGCAACCCCATGTGGTAAATCCTTTTGGTGACTTCACTTAACAGATGCAGAACCTGATGCCAGGAGTCAGGGAGTCATGAAGACATGTGCACTACGAAAAACACTTTAACAAAGAAGATCCTCACTAGGTCAACGTCACCACCAGCCAGGAACAGACTAACCAAGACCCAGCTGATACAAGGGAAGCCACCCAGCCAGGCCAACTCAAGGTGCAGCTTCCCAAAACCATAAGCAAAGGGACCCCAGCTGGGTCCTTAATCAAAACTGTCCGTTGCGATAACCATCATCTCCCACGTGGTGAGTGCAGGGTCACAACCCAGCAGCGAATCTAAAGAACAGAGCTAATTCCTGAGTCTTCCCCCTCACTGACCTCCCACAGCGCAGCAGTAGCTGTGAGACCTTGGCTGGTTACTTTACCTCTCTGTGCCTCAGTTTCCTTATCTGTAAAATGGAATAATAGCATTCTGGGAGGACTGAATGAGTTGCTACACTTAAAATGTAATTCCTAGCATATAATAAGCACCCCATAAATGTCTAGTCACCAACGGTAGCAGTAGCAACAGTAGGTAAGTGATATTAGCCCTTGCTGTGGGACACATCATGGCAGATTGTTTTCTCCAAATACGGCCATCCCACATGTTCTTCTGCAATGTGACCACGCCACACTCCCAACGAGAGGTGAAGTTTAGGCCATGCACAGTGATACACGTCTGTAATCCTAGCACTTTGGGAGGCTGAAGCGAGAGGATTGCTTGAGCCCAGGAGTTCAAGATCGGTCTTGGAAAGAGCAAGACTTTGTCCTACAACAAAATCAAAACAGCCAGGCGTGGTGGCACATACCTGTAACCCCAGCTACTAGGGAGGCTGAGGTGGAAGGATCTTCTGAGCCCAGGAGGTCGAGGCTGCAATGTGTCATAACTGTGCCACTGCACTCTAGCCTGGGTGACAGAGTGAGATACCAACTCAAAAAAGTAAAAGGAGGGAGAGTTTAATTCCCTTCTCTTTGGATCTGAGCAGGCCTCTGACACTGTGTGATAGCTAAGGCTAGGTCATAAAAAGCCACGCGGCTTCTGTTTTGCCAGCTGGTGCGTAAGAAGTCCAATGATCCTGAGGCTGCCATGCTGTGAGGGGGCCCAAGGAGAAGCCATGGGTCAGTGCCCTAACCCAGAGTGCCAAAAGAGCTCCCAGTCAACAACCAGTACCACCTACCAGCCACATCAGTGAGTAAGCCTCCACTGGGAGCTGTCCCCTGCCTTGGAATCTGCCAGATCAGGCCCCAGCCACTCCTGTTGCGTGCCATCCCCTACCCAAATTCCTAACTCACAGATTCTGTGAGCATAACAAAATCGTTATTCTAAGCCACTGAGTTTTGATGAAATTTGTTGCACAGCAAAGGTAAATGGGACATACGCTACACTTCCAGTCAATATTTTTTCAGTACCTACTAAATAATGGACACCAGGACAGAAACTGTGAGGGGAAGACGAATAAGATGGTTTTATCTTAAGCTGACAATCCCAAAGGAAATACACGAAACTAATCATTATAACATAACAAGCTATGATGGCCAAGCACAAGGTTAAGCCCTCTCAGGAGGAGAAAACAGTCCAAAAAGGCTTCACAGAAGTATGACACCTGAGTCGGGTCTAAAAGGATGCAAGGGGGCTGGGCATGGTCGCTCATGCCTACAATCCCGGTACTTTGGGAAGTCGAGGCTTGAGGACTGCTTGAGCCCAGGAATTGAAGACCAGTCTGGGCAACATAGCGACACCTCGTCTTTAGCAAAAATCAAAAACTTGGCCACACACCTGTAGTCCCAGCTGTTTGGGAGGCTGAAGCAGAAGGGTCACCTGAGCACAGAAGAACAAGGCTGAGGTGAGCCATGATTGTGCCACTGCACTCCAGCCTGGGCAACAGAGTGAGACCTTGACTCAAGGGAAAAAAAAAAGATACAAGGGACAAATATACCACATGAAAACACTGCAGTATGTTCCAGGATTAGCCAGAAGCTTGCCGAAGTCTCTTTCGTCACATGACTGGAGGGCACATCAGTGCCAGGTAGAAAAGGGCACTGAAAGGCACACTGAAAAAGTTGAACACCCCTCTGGGACAGAGGAAGCTGAGAAAGGGGCTAAAAGAGGGAAGAAGGAGACGGATCAGATTCGTGCTCCTGAATCATCATTCTGGTGGCAAGTGGAGGGCAGGCCGAGGGCAGGACTTGAAGTGGAGGCCAAGTTCACAGTCAACTGAGACAGGAGAAGGGCCTGGCCTGGTTTTGAGTTCAAGGACAAAAATATCATTCATTCATTCTTTCTTTTATCTGAATGCCCAGCGGTACCTAAAATACAGCTGGTGTAAAGATAATGATTAATAAGTGTCAAATTATCAACGGCACTTCTAAGGTGTGACTGCCAGCGATGGAACCAGTCAAGAGGAATGCAAACCCAGTGATTCACTTCATCCCAAACAGACCTCATCTGACATCGGCACTGCTGTACCACTAGACTGCCTGACTGTCAGAGCTCAAGACGTCTGGCTGCCAGGTCCCTGCTCCTGATCTGCCGCCTAATTCATAAATGCTGGAGTTGCTTCTTCAGAGGACTGCTAAACTATGGCTCGGGCAGATTTTAACATTGTAATATTTAGATTAGAATATTTACTTAACATTTTTTAAAAGTTAGATTATAAGCCTTCAGTCTCTTCAGACTACCACTACTATAGGACTTATATCTCTCCAGACTTTTTTCAAAAAATACTTCCACATATAGATATATGTAACCATTGAAAATACTTTTTTTTAATTAAAATACTGTTTATTTCACATGTATATTTTTGTCTCCCCACCATTTCCATGTCTGACCACCACTACTACTATGCCCTATCATAACACTCCATACATACTTAAAACCAAGCAAAGGGTGGAGTTCCATCTTTAAAAACTAAACAGGCATTTTGGACAACACATTCTTGGCAATGGAACCTGGACAACATTTATCAAACATGGTAGGGAAAGTTTATCACTCTGCATTATAAAAAGGACAGCCAGATATTAACTGTTACAGAAATGAAACAAGACGGAAAACTTAGCCGGGCTCGGTGGCTCAGCCTGTAATCCCGCGCCTTGGGAAGCTGAGGTGAGTGGATTGCCTGAGCCCGCGGGTTCGAGACCCGCCTGGGCAACTTGGCGAGACCTCATCTCTGCAACAAATAAACAATCAGCCAGGCGTGGAAGCGCGCGCCTGTAGTTCCAGCTACTTGGGAGGCTGAGGCGGAAGGATCGGTTGAGGCTGTGGTGGCCAGGAGTGGCCACTGCACTCCAGTCTGGGCGAGAGTGAGACTCCAACTCAAAAAAAAAAAAAAAAGACGGAAAACTTTTAACAAATTGTTTAAACTATTTTCTTAAAGAGATTTCCTCCACTGTCAGAGATCTTGAATAGCCTCCCGGTCAGTCATCCAAAAGCAATTCTTCACATAATTGATGAACTTGGCTTCCACCTTGGGAAGAGAACCACCTTTCTCTATACTTGCTTGCATTTTTGTCTTAATGTCTTCTACAGAGCTAGGTCCTTTTGGTGTTTTAGGAATTTTTTACTGTTTTTTGATGGATTCTTGACCTTTTGATCTTGGTGCTGATGGTTTTGAGTCTTTTCCATTCTGGTTTGATTTTTGTGCATTTTTGGCTGGAGTATCTCGTACAGGTTTCTTCACTGGAGCTTTTTCTTCAGTTTCCTCGTCATCAAAATCATCATCATCGTCATCGTCGTCATCATCATCATCTTCTTCATCACCATCATCTTCTTCATCAGCACAAGCTTTACTTTTTTCTGAGGAACCTTGCTACCACCTCCAGGAGCAGATCTCTTTCCAGATATACTTAAGAGTTTTACATCCTCATCCTCTGCATCTTCTGACTCTGCATCTTCTTCCACAGCTACTAAGTGCTGTCCGCTAATATGCACAGGCCCTGAACCACACTTCAACCGTAAGACCACGGGTGGTGTTATTTCGAAGCCCCCAAGGGAAACCGTTGTCTGCACATTTTCAAAGTTGCCAGTGTTACTTTTATCGGGCTGCCTTCATAATTCATTGCCTCTGCTTCAGCAATGTGCAATTCATCCTTTGCACCAGCCCCTAAACTGACCGTTCTTAAAGATAAGTGGTGCTCATTTTCATCATTATCCACCTTAAAGTGATCATCTTTGTCGGCCTTTAGTTCACAACCGAAAAGATAGTTCTGGGGCCTCAGGGGGCTCATGTCCATGTCCATCGAATCTTCCACGGGGTGGTGGCATGCACTTAGGCGGGAGAGAAGGGGGACGGAGGCGAACGACTACCGCTCCAAAGAACAGCCGCGCAGGACGGAATCACACCAGGCCACATTTTTTTTTTAAGACAGGATCTCACTCTGTTACCCAGGCTGGAGTGCAGTAGCATGATCACAGCGCACCAAAGTCACTAACTCCTGGGCTCAAGTGATCCTCCTACCTCAGCCTCTGAAGTAGCTGGGACTACAGGTGCATGCAACCTATATTTGTTGTAGAGACAGGGTCTTGCTTTGCTGCCCAGGCTGGGCCCGAACTTCTGAGCTCCAGCAATCCTCCTGACGGCCTCCCAAAGTGCTGGGATCACAGGCGTGAGCCACAGCACTCGGCCAAAAATATATAATATTGCTTGATATTTTTCACATAAACATTATCATCTCTTACATTGACTTATGTTACTTGGCATTCTGCCTTAATGTTTTTGAGACTGAATATAGTTCTAATTATTTCTTTTTATGGAGTTATATAGTATTCCATCATAGGATTACATCCCATTGTGCTTATTTGCATATTAATGAACTTAGGGTGCTTCTTTTTTTTTTTTGCTAATTCATTGCCTCTGCTTCAGCAATGTGCAATTCATCCTTTGCACCAGCCCCTAAACTGACCGTTCTTAAAGATAAGTGGTGCTCATTTTCATCATTATCCACCTTATTCAACCAAGCCCCTCTCTTTCCCCATGCCTCTCACCTCCTGTCCTTTTCCTCGTTTGAATTTTTACAATCCCCCGGCTACTCTTATCCCAACCATTTAAACCACAGGGAAGACCCCGTCACTTCCGGGATGTCCATGGCTCTTTCATCCCACGCCACGCTTGGCACCAGAGCAGCCTAAAAGCCCACACCTCCAGCTCTTCTGCCTCGGTCCCCTCCTCTCCCATCACTCACCCTTCCTGCCATCACCCTCCACTCCTCTACCAGCAGGAGGATGATGCCTGGAGTCCTACTCACCCTCACATACTCCCCACCTGCATCCCCTCACTCCATCTGCAGGATGGCACAGAAGCAGCACCCTCAGGAAAGGTAGCAAGGAAGCCTGTCCTAAGCCAGCCATGCCCATGGCCAGAGGCGTAGACGCTTTCCCCAGCTCCACCTAGATGCCAGTGGTTTTAACTGGATATAAATGCTAGTGCTTGCCTTCTGTTTTCTAGCGGGGAGACAATTAAAAGACAAGATCAGATGACTTGCCTGTAAATGCTCTCCCTATAATTACCATGACCACTCTTGCTCTCCACCCGGTTTTGGAGATAGCGGAAATGGGCTGTGTCGAGTTTTTTTTTTTTTTTTTAAAGGGCAGCCTCGTGGCACAGCTCCCTCTGGGACTTCGTGAACCGCAAGCTGAGAGTGAGCTTCAGCAAAAGGACCAGTCCTCAGAACCAGCAACGCGCCTTGTTCCTTCTCACAACTCACAGCAATCACAGCCGCTACTATTTTAGGCTTCGTCTCCGGACCCAGGATACCCCAGTTTCTCCAGACTCTCAGTCTGGTCCCCAGATTTTCAGTCTGGTAAAAGGTGTCTGCTAGATTTCAAAACAGCCTCTCTCCGGGCTGCCACCACCGCCCTCTCCACGCGAGGACTGGAATAACTCCTCCGCAGCTCCTGCCTCCCTTGGTCCTGCCTGCGCCTCCTCCTGGAGCTGGCAGGGCCGTGGCTATGTCCTGCTCAACGCATTCGTGGCCCCAGGAAGAGGACTGGTGAGCCCAGGGTGTTCCTGACAACATGCCGGAAAGGCTTCTGCAGACAGCATCGGGATGTCAGCTCCCCAGGCCGGCGGAGGCCAAGAGCAGCAGCACTTGGGGGGCTTCTCAAGTGGCATCAGAACAAGACCTGAATACGAGGGGGTGGCCATGGCTTCAGGAAGCTCATGGGCAGTCAGTCTCCCGTGTCCCCCAACACAGTGTCCCCCCATTTCATCTCCCAACACCCAGGCCACGGAAATACAAAACCAGAAAACGGGGCTGCCTAGCTAGGAATGCCCACACTGTGGATCAGGGTCTTCAGAGGAAACACGGAGCAGTGCCTACTCTGACGCAGTCCCCGCTCCTACCCCCACCCCGAGAAAGCCCATTTTTTCCGGTGCAGAACGTGAACGCTCCTCTTTCAGATTCCATCCAACATCCTGCTGGCCAGGGCCTGCTCGGTGGCAGACTTTTAGCCCGCTGGAGGCACTGCTGTGACCCTCCCAGGGCTGGAATCATCACCAATGAGCCGACGGCTCACCCTCTCGGACGTTAGCCGGATCATCACAAGAAGCAGGGCTCCATCAACTAACTCAAGTACATGGGAGGAGGTGGGGAGAAGGGATATAAAAAGACACTGCGGGATTTCAGCGCAACCCAGGGTGAGGATCACAGTGCTGCTACGCCGTGGAAGGACCAGCACCGGAAGACCTCTGCGCCTTAGACCTCTCTCCTCGGGACAGCTCCCCTCCACTCTTCGGGGACAAATTTTCGTACTTGGCCACCGTTTCTGTGCTCCAGATATTCAGCTCACACATGCCTGTGGCTGCTCACCACCGTGGCACTCAGGGAAAATTCCCCAGACAGCAATCTCAGTGGCTGAGTGATGTTTTTGTTTATTTGCTTTTGGTTTTGTTTTTCTAACCAGGCCCCCAAAATTGTACATCTACAACTTTGGGGCCATCCATGATATGCGTTTCCCTCCACCTGGGTCCAGGCAGACTTGACCAGGTGGGCATCTGTAGTCCATTACCCTGCCCCAAACCACTTAGGACAGCAGGGACCGTGGGGGGCCTCCACCACTGAGTGTGGGTGGCCAAGCAGCCTGAATGCTGTCTAGCATGCTCAGAAAGCACAAACATCTCCATGCAACTAAAAATAAACAGTCGAGAGCATTGACGCCACTTCCAGGGATTCTCCCAAACACCTGTTATATAACAACAACCCAGGGCTGTGTCTTCCCCCTCTCAGCCTTGACTTTCACTGTTGGTGGTTCAGTCTCTTATGAACCTGTGGGCAGCCCTGGGTTGCACACTTTCAAGTTTAATTCAAGGACCATGCTCTGAATGTGACTATGAACAGTTAGCGAGCAGTGGGCCCCACTCATTCATACTAGGGGTACGGATAAGTCAGCATCAACACAAGGCAGAGCCCTGGAGGCAGAGATGAATTCACAGCAGCCCAAAGAGCCCAAAGAACAGTGTACCAGAGGGTGCCTGGGACCCTGCCGGGGGCAGAGGGCTTCCAAAAGGAGGTGGAAGGCCGGGCTCGGTGGCTCAGCCTGTAATCCCGCGCTTTGGGAGGCTGAGGTGAGTGGATTGCCTGAGCCTGCAGGTTCGAGACCCGCCTGGGCGACTTGGCGAGACCTCATCTCTACAATGAATCAAAAACTAGCCGGGTGTGGTAGTGCGCGCCTGTAGTTCCAGCTTCTTAGACGGCTGAGGCGGAATGATCACCGGAGCCCAGTAGGTCGAGGCTGCGGTGGCTGGGAACAGCCACTGCACTCCAGTCTGGGCGACAGAGTGAGACTCCAACTAAAAAAAAAAAAAAGGAGGTGGAAGAATGAGCAACATGCCATGGGGGGCGGTTCACAAAAGCAGGAAAAGGTCCCTTAAGAAAGAATTGCTTAGCAAATTGCAGCACGTCCCCCTGTGGCAAAATATTACACAGCCACTAAAAATCACAGAGAAAAATATTCATGAACACCTAAAAATGCTGAAATTACATTACTAAGTAAAAGGGGGGAAAAGACTATAAAAGGATTTGAAACTATTTTTGTAAAGAAAAACACCCACACACACCCACACACCTCTATACATGTGTGGAGAAAGTACTGGGCTAGTCTATAAGAAAACGCTCTCGGGAGGTTGAGTAATGAGGGATTGTTTCGTCCATGCACTTGGTGTTTTCTAAGTCATCTGCACTCAGAATGAATTACCTTCATAATTAGGACCAACAGTCTAAGCAACTTCTCAGCCCACCTGCCTCATAAAACCTGAAAAGGAAATCAGTGCGGATAAATCTGAGGCTGTGTAAGCAGAGGAGGGGTGGTGGCCGAGGGCCGGGGGCTGATGTGAAACGGAAACAGGGTCGAGAGAAAAGGATGGCAAAACTGGCTGGAGCCAGGCCGGCCCTGAACTTGGCAGGTGTGAGATGTGTCAAACAGTTGATCAGCCGCCCTCTGTTTGAGCTACTTAACTGGGCAGGGACCTGGTTGAACAGGTTTGACCTCGTTTCCTTTTTTTTAAAAAGCTGTTTAGCTGCTTTCCTAAAAACTCCTTATTTTCCAAGTTATTAAACTTTCAATTCCACAATGATCCCTTCCGAGACCTCTAACGTATCTCTTCTCTCGCTTCTTCCAACTGGATGCCTTCGCGCGGCATTAACAGATACCACAAGCTCTGATGAAAAGTATCCTTCCTGGGTGCAAAGAAGGCACCTGAATGACAGACGGTTTGAGAAATCCTGAGAAAGCAGAAGTTTAGGCATTCACATGCAGGCCGCCGCTGACTTACACAGGGCCAAGGACACGGCACACAGCGCAGGGTTGTTTCTAAATCTCCATGGAGAGGGAAGACCCTGGAGGAAATGAGATCGGGAACAGGATTTGGGCTTTGAACATGTGCTGCGGGGTCTGGCAAAGCAGTGAGGGTTCAAAAGCCTCTGCCCTGGTGGCAAGCCCTGCCCAGATGCTGGAAGGGGCTCCCTAGGCACGCTCTCCTAATTAGGGGTGAGATTCGAGAAGCTCCCTTAAAGAAGAGGAAAGACACAATGAGACGCATTATCCAGGCTTTCTCCCTGGCTATCATCTGAAAAGAGAAACACAGACTGAGTACCTGCTAAGTTCTAGGCGCTAGCCAAATCTGCACTAGAATAGCATTTTCACAGGTGTCTTCTCATTTTAACTTCAAGACTGGCCGACCAGGCGCAGTAGCTCAAACCTGTAATCCTAGCACTTTGGGAGGCAGAGGCCAGAGGATTGCCTGTGTCCAGGGATTCGAAACCAGCCTGGGTAACTTGGCAAGACCTAGTCTCTACAATAAATCAAGAAAATTAGCCAGGTGTGGTACTGCGCATCTGTGGTTACAGCTACTTGAAAGGCTGAGGCGGAAGGATCACCTGAGCCCAGCAGGTTGAGGCTGTGCAGGTCATGAGCATGTCACTGCACTCCAGCCTGGGCAACAGAGTGAGACTATGACTAAAACAAAAAACAAAAAACAAAAACCTTCACAACCATCTTGTGAGGGAAGTGTACTGGACCCACTTTACAGACGACATGAGCAAACTGAGGCTCGGAGAAATTGCCACAGTGGGCTAGAGAGCCAGCATCACAACCTACCATCTCTGACTCTAAGCTCTTTTTCATTCATTCCACAAATACCTATGGAGCCTCTTCTCTTCCAGACACCGTGCTAGGCTGACGAACTACAAGACCCACAACCTCACAGTCTAGGAGTGGGAGGCAGACACACGGAAGCTGCAAGCGGTGGTGCTGTGAAAGATGCACGGAGGACACAGAGCAAGAAGTCCCCAGGGGAGTCAGGAAAGGGTTGACAAAAGAAGGTTCCTTGTGCCAGATTTTCATCAGCATGAGTGGGTATTTCTGCTTGGTCAGGACGGGGTGGGGAGGGCACAGCGCAGGGCCTCAGAGGGCAGCTGAGTGTATGCAGAGTTACACAAGAGAGCTGGAGACCTAGGGTACTGTAGCAGTTTGACCTTGAGGGGTACCAGAGTGCCCAGAAGTAAAGGAAAACTAAGAAGAAACAGCCATTGGGGTCAGACCAGGGCAGGACTCAAGTGCTATGCTAGAGAACATGGGCTTTGGACCATGCGCAGTGGAGAACCACTGGGAGTGTAAATAAGGGCATACACACACACACACAAACAACACACACAGAGGTGCCAAAAAATGTACACACGTTTTAAGCAATGTTATCTATGTATTACTTTTAGCTCACCATAATTAGAAGTGTCTAGGCATTTATGATAACCACTTTGAGCACCTCTTGTAATTGCAGAAGTCAAATGTGACTTGGATTCCTCTTTTATTATCAGTATATATTCAGTATTACAGTTTTAATACAGTTTTTTCCTTTCTTAAAATGTGTAGGCCGGGCATAGTGGCCGATACCTGTAATCAACACCAGCACATTGGGAGACTGAGATGAGATGATTGCCTGAGTACATGGGATCGAGACCAGCCTGGGCAACTTGGTGAGACCTCCTCTCTACAATAAATCAAAAAATTATCCAGGCATGGTAGCGCGTGCCTGTAGTTTCAGTTCCTTGGAAGGCTGAGACTGAAGCATCACCTGAGCTCAGCAGATTGAGGCTGCGATGGCCATGAGCATACCACTGCACTCCAGCCTGGGCAACAGTAAGACTCCAACTCAAAAAAAAAAAGTGTATACATTTTTTGGTACATTTTTGGTACATTTTGGAACATACATTTTGTATGTTCCAAATCATGTCTTGGGAAGATGGTTCTGGCCGGAGTGATGAGAAAGGAGCCCTGGCAGAAAACTCGTGCAGTGATCTAGGTAAGAGCTGCCGGGGTCCAAAGAGCAGATCACCGGGCCTCCACTGGAGAGGAGGGGGGCAGTCCAGACAAGAGGTCAGAGCACACGGGGATGCCCAGGGAGTCATCTAGAATGATTCGCAGGCTTGGGCAACTGTTGGGGAAAGTTGATGCGGCCATCACTGGGCAGAGGCTGTATTTCCCGGGCCCATCCAACTCTCTAGACCACCTTACCATATGCCCCTAAGAAATCATCTCCCAGCTGGGCGCGGGCTCAAACCTGTAATCCCAGCACTTTGAGAGGCAGAGGCGAGAGGACTGCCTGAGCCCAGGGGTTCAAGACCAGCCTGGGAAACTTGGTGAGACTTCATCTCTACAATTTAAAAAAAAATTAGCTGGGTGTGGTGGCACACACCTGTGGTTTCAGCTATTAGGAAGGCTGAGGCGGAAGGATCACCTTAGCCCAGCAGGTTGCGACTGTGGTGGCTGTGAGCATGCCACTGCACTCTAGCCTGAGTGACAGAGTGAGACTCCAATTCAAAAAAAAAAAAGAAATCGTCTCCACTGGTCAGGTGCAGTGGTTCATGCATGTAATCCCAGTACTTGGTGAGGCCGAGGCGGAAGGTTTGCTTGAGCCCAGAAGTTCGAGACCAGCCTGGGCAACATAGTGAGACCTCATCTCTACAAAAAAACCAAAAAACTAGCCAGGCGTGGTGGTACATGCCTACAGTCCCAGCTACTCAGGAGGCTGAGAAGCCCAGGAGGTCAAGGCCTCGGTAAGCCATGATCATGCCACTGCACTCCAGCAGGGGCGATAGAGTGAGACCTCAAGTTAAAAAAAAAAAAAAAGAGAAAGAAATTATCTGCCCCAGCCAACCCTCAGCAGGACAAAGGAAGCAGAGACCAACGGTCACTCTGCGGGCGGATGGCAAGGATTCAGACAGGAGGTGCCTTCACAGGCCATGATAACCCATGGATCGATGGGAGAAAGTTGCCAGAAGGCAGTTAATTCAAGGCCACTTTAAAACACCTGGCATTCAATCCTCCTCAAAGTCTCCATCAACTGCAGACCCCGTAACTCCCGAATGAGCTCCACCAGCCACAGAGGTCAAGACACAGCAAAAGTCACGAGGGCAGAGCCCATTCCTGAAAAGCAAAGGACTCCAAATTTCTGCAGCTCAACCAATGAAAGACTTGGGAAGACTTTACTGTCAAAAGACAGGAAGGACAAACAGGATGTCCGCATTAAAAAATAATCCCATGAATGAGGGCTCTGATGACACAGTTGTGAAGGCTATCACTTTGCTAGAGCGGCACATTTAAAATACTTCCATGGTAATCAAAACCCAAAGGTCTCCCAGCCCATCCCATGCTGATAACAGGAGTTATCAGCGCCTTTTGTGTACAGACCGATGAGATATGGATCTGTGGGGGAGGGGCAATGAGGGCACCAGCATCTCTCAGCTAGACTGTCATCAGGTGGGGATGTGTTCTCCAGGACTTCAGCAGCATCTGAGAAACCACTTTGAAAATAACTGCAAAAGCCGGGCTCAGTGGCTCAGCCTGTAATCCCAGCACTTTGGGAGGCTGAGGTGAGTGGATTGCCTGAGCCCGCAGGTTCGAGACCCGCCTGGGCAACTTGGCGAGACCTCATCTCTACAATAAATCAAAAAATTAGCCAGGTGTGGTAGCGCGCGCCTGTAGTTCCAGCTACTCGGAAGGCTGAGGCGGAAGGATCGCCGGAGCCCAGCAGGTCGAGGCTGCGGTGGCCGGGAGCGGGCACTGC
>CAUYQG010226788.1:0-23964 GCA_963574415.1 Tarsius wallacei
TTGGAGTCTCACTCTGTCACCCAGACTGGAGTGCAGTGGCCACTCCCGGCCACCACAGCCTCGACCTGCTGGGCTCCAGCAATCCTTCTGCCTCAGCCTTCCAAGTAGCTGGAACTACAGGCGCGCGCTACCACACCTGGCTAATTTTTTGATTTATTGTAGAGATGAGGTCTCACCAAGTTGCCCAGGCGGGTCTTGAACCGGCGGGCTCAGGCAATCCACTCACCTCAGTCTCCCAAAGCGCAGGATTACAGGCTGAGCCACCGAGCCCCGCTTATTTTTTCTATGTCTAGATAAGTTTAAATACATAAATACTTACGTTGTGTTAAAATTGCCTACAGCAGTCAGTACGGTAATATGATGTTTGGGTGTGTAGCCTAGAAGCAATTGGATATAGATATAACATAGATATATAGTAGGCTATACCTTCTACATTTGTGTAAAGGCACTCTATGGTGTTCACACAATGATGAAATTGCCTAAAGAAGCATTTCTCAGAACATATCCCCATCATTAAGTGACAGGTGACTGCATATAATATTAAACTAATAAAATAATAAACTTCTCTAATAAAACCCCACAAAATTAAAGTCATAAGGTTTCTTAACTTCAAGATTGGAAACACCTAATTCCATAGATGGATTGCTTGTCTAATCATCAATGTGATGGTAGGGCCTTTGGAAGGTGACTAGGTCATGAGGGTGGAGCTCTTATGAATAGAATCTGTGCCCTTATAAAAGAGATCCCGGAAAAATCCCTGGCACCTTCCATTGTGTGAGTCCACAGCGAAAGTCAGCCACATATTCACCTATGTGGAAGCAGGACCTCACCAGACCCCGAATCTGTCAGTGCCTTGGTCTGGGACTTCCCAATCTCCAGAACTGCAAACAATAAATTTCTGTTGTTTATAAACCACCTAGTCTATAGTAATTTGTTATGGCAACTCAAATGGACACAGGTAAGGATGCCAAATAATTTCCCTGTTAAGTCTAGAAATGCATGAATAGTTTGAATTGATTTATGAAGGACTAATTAAAAGTAATACAGATGCCCTATATCCCTTTGCCCAAACTCAGAAAAAAAAAAAAAAAAAACAAGCATAGTTCACATTACCTAATAAAGCAAAGACTCAGCCTGATATCTTGGACTTGTAATCTAACCCCTCCTTATCTTAAACATTCTTTACAAATATTTCCCAATATAACTTTGTTGCTCCAAGTAAGCTCAAATCATAACACACATTTTTACTGAATGCTTACAAGTCATCGTAAGGTGTCTGTGCATTGAATGGAGAGCTAAGCAGAAATGGTGCCTCCTCTCATAGTATATTAGTCTAATGGGAAAAACGGATGATTCAGCAAGCAACTATAATAAAGCATAATAATATGATAGGGGAAGCCCAGGGTGTTGCAGGAAAACATAACAAGGCCCTTGAATCAGACGTGAAAGATAAGGAATATTTTCTGAGAAGTAGAATTTAGTCTGAAGTGTAAAGGATGAGTAGGTGTGGGCCTCACATATATTGAGCAAGAAGAAAGGAAAAGCTAGAAATGAAGGGAGGGGGTGGCAGTGTTTTCCATAAAGGAATGCTCTGAAGCTGTAGCTTGGGAAGGCTCAGTATTGCTCTTTCTGCTGTACCTTGGACACACACACACACACACACACACACACACACACACACACACACATCAAACACCACACACCTACTTCCTGCAGTGACCCCTTCCCTATTCCCTGCAACCTCTCCCTAACTTGTAGCATCACTTCATATTGCGAGTGTTCACATGCCATGGTTTTAAGCATCTCTTTGGAATAGTGCCTGGAATGAACATCCATCTCTGAATATTCTTCCCACTATTCTCTATATTTAAATCTTACACGTCCTGTGAAATCCAACATGCTAATCTTGTTTTAAAATATGAGCTAAGTCCTAGATCTCTGGAAAGCCTTACTCAATATTTCCATCTTGCCAAACTCTCTCCCGTCCCCTATGCTTTTTAGAATTTATGACAACTGTTTCACAATTATTAAGCTAATTGTTAAGTACTGACATGTACAATTCCGAGACTATTTCTTGGTTTTCTTATCTCCACATTCAGACTTTAAATTCCTTCAAGTCAGAGACTGTGTCATAAACATTGCTTGTGTTTTCCTCAGTGACAAGCATGATTCATAATAAACTTTACTGAGAGAAGTACAAAATAGTGGCTGAAACTCTATGAGTAGAACTGTAAAATATAAAACATAAAATAAGCCAAAGCTTTCAAATAGTACAAAAACAAAAAAATGGTCTTTCAATTCTTGCTCTGATTGCCAGATAAAGTGGTGATGATGGTATTTATATCAGACATAGAAAAAGTGCACTGGTTACTGGCAGATGAAGAAATCCAAGTGATTGTGCATGATCAAATGGGCAAAACTACTCTATTCTTGTCTGTTCTTCAAGAAAACAATATCCATACAAACATAAAAACAAAAATAAAAATGTAAGTAAGTAAGACAAACATAAAAACAAAAATAAAAATGTAAGGCCCAGAATATAAAGTGATGCTATTCTAAATAAATTTAAATCCACTACAAGTTAATGAATTTAATAGATTTAAATAATACTACAAAGTACTGAAAGCATCTGTAAATAAGACAATCATTAAAATAATATTAAAATGAAGAGGAGGGTTGACAGAGAATAAGGAATCCAGCCATTGCTTCGATTTTCAAAATTGAGAAGGTGGATTCCACCAACTCTTACAGAGACGAGTTCATTCCAAGCACTATTCCAAAGAGATGCTAAAAACTATGCCATGTGAGCACTCACAACGTGAAGTGATGCTGCTTATAACCCAGTGAAAGGTCACGGGAGCATGTCATTATGAACTAACCTGGTATATTCCCTTTTGTTTTTAACAGTGTTACCTCGTTTCTATTGTGCAGAAAGTGGAAACGCATTTCAGTAAGGAATTGAACCAAGTCTATTACAGCATAGTTTTGGGCCACACAAAGGAATGTAAACCTCAAGGAAAGAAAATTATTTGACTATATAGCTGGTTGAACAGTTTTATAAAGAGAACTAATTTATGGATTAACATAAAGCAGGAGTCTAACGTAAAGGAAGGTATCTAGGATTATGTTAAATGCAGTCCCAGTTCATTTTAGAGTTACTCGGATGAAGGCATTAATTATATGTTGATTAAATATGTTAATTCCACTAAAAGGGGGAAAATGGCTAGTCAATATTATGAAATTGGAATCCAGAAAGACCTTGAACTTCTGGAACAATAGGCTAACTAAGGGTAAAGGTTAAATTTAATTTTGCAGTAAGAATTTTTTAAATTCCCAAATCAAGTGGCCAAACATAAAATTAGGGAGAAGAAATATATTTGCAGAAGAATATACAAAACAGATATATAATTAAACAGTGTAATATGAGTGTCCAAAAATGTAGGTTAGTTCTTGGGTTGATTTACTATGTGGGATCCAGAGGAGATAACCCCATATGCCCAATTATATTAAGACAGTCCTTTATGTTCAGCTTTGGAGACCACACCTTAAGAAAAATAAAAGTAAATCCAAAGGAGAAAATCCCTGATTATGAGACTTTGTACCTATACCAAACAATGGATTAAAGGAATTGAATATTATCTTAGAAACTGTAATATGTGTTAAATATAAAATCATTTTGTGTAAGTATTCTGAGAGGTAAAGATGAGGATATTAATCTCATAGAGACAAATAGGACAGTTCAATATACAAAAAGTTCTTAAGCTTATAACCGGTCAAATAAAGAAATGCCTATATTCAAGATATTCAAGATGAGTGTTAACAAATAGTTTGCCAAAATTGGCCTTAACATTCTCTGTGAATTAGGAAACATGGTTACCTGCTAAGAATGAAGAATGGGGGTAATCTGGTTGGACTAAAAACCCTGGAAAAATCCAGAATACATACTGTGGAGAATGTGACATGTAATTAACCAAGAAAGAATAACTTTGTAGCACTGTTAACCATCCCCTAAAAATTGGAGTGGATCAATTTGTAGTTGGCCAGAAGATAGTTAAATTACTTTGTCCAGCTAAATTCATAGCAAAGACAGTGAAGTAGACATTGAGAGAAAAGCCAAAATTAGGAAGGCAGGTGCTGATAGGTCTTGTGGCAAGAGATTTGAGGGTTGGAGCAGAGCTGAAACTGCCAGTGAAAAAAATAACAGTAGCAATTCTGAATAAGCTGCAAACCATACTAGAGAAGCATGCAGAAGGGTCTCAGCATCACAAACGCTATTTGTGAGGTCAACTTAAAACAAATAACTGATAGTATCAGGCACAAAAAAAACCCTTAAATCAAGAACAACAAAGACAACAATGTTAAACTCATCAGGCATCTACTATGTATCAAACACTGTGCATCCACCAAGGAGACCCTGAGGGAGATTTGAGTTTGGTAGGAGATGCAGACATTTAGACAGGTAATTTCAATGTGAGGTGGCATAGCATAAAGAGGTAATAGATGACAGGATCTAGAAAAAAAAAGTCAGGACTAAGAAGCGGGTCTGCCCTACTTCCTTTCCCTACAATGTTCACTTCCAAAGCCATTGTCTTGTGTTGCTGTCCTGTTAATTCTTACCATGGTGAGATGGAGGAGTTGGTATGTGAATTAATTTAAGTTGGCTTTGATTTTATCAAAGGGAGGATTTTTTTAAATAAAAGATTATGAATGGCCAGAAAGCATGCCAGGTAAGAGAAGTTAATAACTACAAACTCTGAGAAACATTTTTGTGGCAAGAGAGCCCATGCCCAGAACCTAACGAGTTTTATAATGTAGTCATTCTCTCCTACTGTGGGCTGAGGGGGACATTGTTCCTAAGCTGACCTTCACTCCTCCCAAATAATTCTGTTCATACTCTGGAAGCCCCTTGAGGATAAATACTCTTGTCCTGAATCTAGAGGAAGAGAAAAAACATGTATAAAATAGCTAAGGCCTTTCAAAATGTTCTGAAAAAAAATGAAAGAAACAGATGTGATTCAAGATAGCCAAGAAACTTATCTAATCTCAAATTAATCAGTTAGTTTATGGGCAACTAAAATAGTTCAACAAAAAAATAAAAATTGCCTAAAGTTCTTCTCATATCAAGTGAAAATGAAGACACCCAAAACAAACTATTGCAGAATGAATCTTTATGACAGAAACAAAAATGACTATAATTATTGATACTTTAAGAAAGAAAAAAAAAATTTTATTTTTACAAATGTGCAGAAAAATAATTAGAAAGTTTAAGAAAAGTTGCATGGGTAAATATTTCTAACTAACTGACATAAAAATCAGTACCATTAAGTTGACAATCTTAGCAAATAAAAGAAAAGCCAAGCAACTTCTTAGTGAATCTGATGTATAGAACGTCATTCTGAATAACCACCTCTTCCAAAATGTTTTCCATCAATAACATAGTTTTTGGCTTGCTTTATCAAAATATTTATTTTTCATTTCCCCTTATGGAGATTCATTCTTACATCTAATTTGATGACTATTTCTGGAAAAAAAAAGTTAATAGGGATTTCTGGGGATATGCTATTTTAAAATAACCTTTAAAAATATTATCCTCAACCAACATCTATTAATTGTCAGTAAATGTAAATACAGGATTTAATTTCCCTTGTATAATTTCTGAAAATAATCAAAGTTTATACAATACCTTAAGATGCCAAAAAAAGTGATGTTAGCTATAAAGATTTTCTGGGGGTTTGTTTTTGGATTTTATTTAGAAAATATCCATGGCGTAATTCTTAAAATTTAGTCACAAAACATTTTACTGATGTATTCATAATATATATAATTTAATTTTAATGTTATTACTTATGTTTGTAATGAATTATATTAATTAAAACATCTTTTCAAAATATCTTGAACAAGACCATCTAGTAAGCCATAGTTAAAGAGTTAATAACTATACTAAGCATTGTGAAGTTTTCCACATTTCTTTTGTCTTTGGTGTTGACATAAATGAAATGAAATGACTTTATATTTATTTCCACGTTTGCTGAATGACAGAAAACATGTTACTGTATACTCGAACATCCAGAAACAGGGTCTTTAAAAGGGCTAATATTTCATACAGTATGAAACACCATATCAAGCATAAGTACTTTATATTTCAAAGACAGAAAAATATAATTTTTATTTTGTGTCATATACTAGAAACAGATCTGACAGTATTGGCAGATATAGAAGGTATCGATTCATCACAAATTTCTGCTAAATAAACTCCACAGACCTTTTTCCTAACTGACACACTAAATAATTTACAAAGGGACTATTTTGTATGAAATAATTATTGTGTCACTATTTTATTATTCTAGAGTTTTCCCTAGTATCCTATGTTCTCAGGCTCTATGCAGACAGCTTGTTTTGACAAGAAAAAGTGTGACTGGCGTGTTCTAACTCCATGCTTTTTATTCTGTTAAGTCACACATCCCTTGGATATCTGAGGACTCTGGAACTATCTCCCTAAAAATGCAGCAATTCAGATGTTTGAAAATAATTTTAGGGACTTCACGACCCCTCAAAGCAGATCCACAGACCCAGGAGTTTAATGACTAAACAACATGGATTCCAGACAATATCCACTGAGGGAGTAATAAAACGTAGTGACTTTTAGACAAATTAAGTTTTGCTTCGGAATTCTAGACCTTCCCATTGGTTTTATACTGTTGCTTTCATAAAAAGTGTTGATTTGTACCACTTTTCCTGACATGGTACCTGGAAAGATCACTCCTGAGGAAAAAAAGTATAGCCATTTTAGGAAAAGCAACAGATTACTTCTACACTATGAACCAAGATACAAAAATCTACATCTACCATTACATGCTTAAAGACTTATCTTGCATAGCTATAACAGAAAGTGAACGGTGCTCCTCCCAAAACCAGTCCTAGTAAGTAGGTAGACATGGAATGAAATCACCATCAGAGGACTGACCCTAACACATCACAACCGATACATGATAAATTAAATTCAAATGAAAAATAAAACCTGTCTTATTTAACACCCAGCAGGGCTTCAATCAGTTGGAAATCGAGATCCCTTCAACCAGACATCGTTAGTGAGACGTACACGCTTTTGGTTTACTTTAGGAGACATAAACTGTTTACCAAGTGCAAAATGAAGGAACAGCCATGTGAAACTAGTGAGCAAGAAGCACAGAATCCACAGCCTGAAATCACATGACCCCATTGCAAGGCAGCCCCTTGGATGAATGTCACTCTAGGGCAGCTCAGCCCACAGGGCGCCGCCTTGCCAAAGGGACAGAGACGCGGGGACCGCGGGGACCCCAGATGGCCGCTTCTCAGAGAGCCGCGGTCATCAAGAAAACAGAAATGAGACTGTGACACACACACACACACACACACACACACACACACACACACACCCGCGGGAAGTTTGTGGGCCGCCGCCTCCCGGCAATGCCCGGACCGAGCTTTTGCCTCGGAGGGCGCGTGGCTCACCCGTGCGGCGGCCCGCGCTGGCGCTGCCGTCCAGCCCCGCCGGCCTCCCCGCCGGCCTCCCGCCCCGAGCGTCCCGGCTGCTCCCGCGCTGCGCGGGGCTGGCTCGGGCCCGCGCCCCGCGCGTTCTCACGGTCCGGCCCGGAGCCCACCCCCGGCGACGCTCCCTCCTGGGGCGCCGCGGGCTCCCCGGGCCTGGGCCGGACCTCCGGGCGGTGTCTCCGCGGCTCGCTCGCTCGCTCCTCCCAGGCGTGAGAACCGGGCCGGCCCGCCGGGCTGGGCGGTGGGGAGCGCGCGGGAGGCTTCCCGGGAGCGGAAGGAGGACCGGCCCAGGCCGGGTCCCGGGGGGAGGGGCCGCCTCTCCGGGTACGCGGCGACCACTCACTTGGTGGCTCCCCACACCTCGGAGCCGCGTTTCCGGATCGCCAGCAGCTCCGGGGCGCGCCTCGCAAATCCGCACTGCGAACCGAGAGAGAGAGCGGGCGTCAGGGGCGGGTGGCGGTGGCACCTGTCGGTCCCGCGCGGGTCGCCCACGGCACGCACGGCGCTCACATTCAGGTCCCTCGGGTCCACCTGCTCAACAGGCTGGGAGGGACGCGACGCGCCTCGAAAATCGGATGGCCCGCGGGGCTCTGAAATCCTCCCCCGGCTCGTGCCTTTGTCTCTCCCAGTGTCTCTGTGTCTCTGTCTTTGATCACCCCAAAGAAACCCTTGCAGTTCCTGTCCCTGCAGCATTCGACTGACTGCTAATACCCCTCCCGCCTCCTCCCCTTCTCTGCACCCGAAAGACTGAAAAAGAAAGTAGTGGTCACAACGCACCATGGTGAGGTCCCGGGTCCCTGGGCTGCTCGCGGGCCTCCTTCCCCGCAGGTGTCCCTAGCGCCTGGGCCGCTCCCCGCTGCTCGCGACTCCAGAGCAGGGAAAGTGCAGGAAAAGTCTGCCTCCAAACCTGCTTGTGCAAAACCGACTCTGTGCTCAGTCCCACCCACTGCGCTCAGACAAGGGCAGGAGAACTGGGTCCTGGTCTCGCAGCCACCCAATGGCCATCCCAGAACTTACCATGGGTAGACAGAGACCCAGGGGAAGGGACAAGGAAAGAGAAGGGGAAAAATGGGAGGGGACTCTAGGAAAATTTGGCCCACTTACAAACAAAAACATATCTTCCTCATTATGCACTGGTCCAGAAAAATTGTAGTTTTCCACAGTTTGAAAACTCCAACATTTTTGCTGGGAAGTTGACATCTGCGAGCATGGTTTTCCTGTCCTAGTTTTCAAGTTTGAAGTCAATTCCCTCCTTTGCAGACCGGTTGCAGAGATGCTACATCTTTTGAGGAAGGTCTGGCTTCTGCTTGGTTCAGTACGTTTAATTCTACTGGTTATATTTGTGTTTATTCTGGCATTAATAGCTTTAGTTTCCTCCTTAACTTAAAAAAAACAAACTATCAGCTATTCCATTGTGAATTTAAAATTAATCATGAGCTGTATGGGTTCCCTCTTAAAACCTAGGAACTCTGAGACAGATTATTCATGGTTGTCTCCCCGTGTATAATGCTCCCTCAACCCACCATATAATCTGATCCCTTTTTAGGCTCATCATGTTTGCAAACTTTCTCCCGGTCGGCCTTGCCTACTATGCTGACCTCATAGCAAACATTAATCAGAATCAGAAAAATAAATAAATAAATGTCAAGGAGAGTTGGGAGTCAGAAGTGTAAACACAGAATTAGCCGGGCGGTGGCGCGTGCCTGTAATTCCAGCTACTTGGAAGGCTAAGGCAGAAGGATTGTCTGAGCCCAGCAGGTCGAGGCTGCGGTGGCCATAAGAGTGTCACTGCACTCCAGCCTGGGCAACAGAGTGAGACTCCAACTCAAAAAAAAAAAAAAAAGTGTAAGCACAGGTAACCACAGAAACTTTTGCCTTGGTATCGGGTTGCAGTTTTTGTTTTGCTTCTGCCATCTCTGAGACTTCTCTTCCTCTATATCTAACGCATAATTCTCTCTTAGGTCAGCAGGGCGTTTGTACTCAGAGTACTTAGAAGTTAAGATGTAGAAAGACAAATTTTAAAAAATATACAGTAACTCATAAATAAAAGGAGGGGAATTTCATACTTTTTTTTTTTAAAGAGAAATAAATGCTATAAATGTGCAGAGGAAAAAGAAATATCTCCTGACAGGGTCCATGAAAAAACAGCATTCGTGTTAGGTCTTGAATTTAGTCAAGATGAGAGAGATAAAGGAAGTTTTATTTTGTTTTGTATTTGTTTTTCTGACAGAGGGAAACTTGTTAGGGAATGTATAGCGGAGATGGAAGAGAGAAGGCAGGGCACAGTTATTCAAGAAACAAGGTGTGGTATACCTGGTAGAAATGAAGAGTACATAAAGAAAAGTATAGGAAGACATGGTGGAAAGAAAGGTTGGGAACAGATGCCCTAGCTTGCCTGTGCCCTAGTTGTCATGAGTGGTGGGCATAGACATTGTTGTTGCTATTGTCTTTCCCCACTGACTTTACTATTCTCAATATTTATTTCATTCTGGAACATGACTTGGTTAGCTCATTCATTTCTGCCCTTAACATTCTCAATTTAAAAAAAAATGTTCTTTATTTTAAAGATGTGGAGTACAAGTCAGGTTTATGTATGTGAGTGTTCTGTGTACCAGCAAAGTTTGGGTCCCCCTCTGGTCCTCACTTTCCTTAGTTTAGGATCAGTACCCTTTGTGATGTTATATGCCCCCTCTCCCTCCCCTGGCAAATTTTATAGCAACAAAATGCCTTGACAAGTACTACAGTTAAGTCCAGTAATTTCTGCCAGGGTCTACTCAGTTTTACCAAGGGAAGACTCTCAAACGGAGAGTGTCTTGTCTTCTTCCTCTGTCCTATATCCTTTGTGAGTATCAGATAATGGGGTGGGTGGAAGAAGCAACCCCTCTAAGCACAAGAGTGACTGGAACCACCAAAAGATGATTGCAAAAGACATTCTCTACTCTGGGGTCTTGATATGCCCTAAGAAAGTACACAGTGTTCCTTAACGTTAGGGAAGTACTAATCTCCACAATCTAACTGCCTAACAATAAACAAGGGTCATGACAGGGATTTAGTGAAATGACCATTGAGTAGATAAATAAATATCTGTCTGTTTCATCATCTTCTAAGTCCATTCTTCTTTCCTGGAGTTGACTTGTAGATTAAAACTTACTAACCTCCACTTTCTTGAGAATAGGAAAAGTTATCATGACAACTTAATAAAAATGTTAAAAAGGACAATTATTCAGTGTAAAGCAATCCTCTGTAGCCTTGTTGGCTCTGATACAAAAGTTCAAGGTATTTTTGTTTCTTGTCAAGATGCTATGTTTTTCTTATATCCGCAATGGACAACAGTACAAAAGCATTCAAGTGAATGTAATTTTTATATTTGCAAATAAAATGACAATGGCAGCCATATGATCTAAATCTTTGCTACTCAGGGTGTGGTTTACATATTAGCAGCATCCCATATCCTATGATCTTCTTAGAAATGCAGAACCTCAGGCTCCACCTAAGCCAACTGAATCAGCATATTTGTTTAACAAAATCCTTAAGTGGTTCCTATGCATATTAAAGTTTGAAAAGCATTGGTATAAAGTCAACTCATTAAGTAAGCTAAGCCTCAAAACATGGTGTAGGAATATTTCTAAATCCAGGGATTTAGGGAAACGGCCTCTTTATTTTGGGGGTTTCTATTGCCATGCCAGTTCAAATAAAATAAAATAGTGGTTCTAGGTGGTTCACCTGTATTGACTTCATAAATCATAACAAAATCGTAAGCAAAGGGAATTAAGAGAGAGAAAGAGAGAGAACAGCCAGAGGGTAGAAATAAGAAAAACACTGTATACATATGTCAGGGGCAGGGTTTTACTTTATTTTTAGCAAACAAGCTAACCATTGATTGCACCATCTGCCAAATTAGGATAACCTCTCAAACAAAAGGAAAATAAGAAAAACTTCTATGTCTTCATTTCTTTGGTTTTTTGTTCTCTTGTTTTTAGTACTATTCACTTTTGACTTGTTTTAACATACCTGTTTAGATAATTTTTACATTGGCAACTTGTAATAATTGGGACCATGCTAGTACTTCAATATGTCTCTTTAGTTGAAAAAGTTTGGAGTCCATAAATACCTAGTCCTGGTATAGACATATGTGAAGCAGTCTGGAATGAAGAGCCCCTGATGGTGACTGAAATGTTGTTCACTGTATTTTTGCCAAGAGATAGGTGGATTTGTTAGCGGCCAATAGAGTGGTAGGTAAAATAATATCCCTGCAAAGATGTCCACATGCTAATCCTAAGAATCTGTCAATATGCAATTTACATGACAGGGAAGAATTAAGAATGCGGATGGAATTAGGGTTACTAATCGGCTAATCTTGAAATGAGGAGATTATTCTAGATTATCAGAGTGGATCCAATGTAATCATAAATATTCTTATAAAAGACACAAGAAGACAAGAAAGTCAGTGTCAGTGTCAGAAAGAGTCGGTGTGATGCAGAGTTAGAAAGACTTTACCATATGATTTTTGTTTTTCATTCTGTTGATATGTAGTTGATCATATTTATTGACTTGTGTATGTTAAACCACTCTTGCATTCCCGAGATAAAACTCACTTGGTCATGGTATATTTTTTTATTGTGCTGTTGAATTCAATTTGATAATATTTTGTTGAGAACTTTTATATCTATGTTTATATGAATATTGGTCTATAGTTTTCTTTTGTGTGTGTGTCTTTTTTTAGCTTGGGCATCAGAGGAATACTGCCCTCATGAAGGAGTTAAGGAGGATTCCCTCATCTTTAATCTTGTGGAAAGCTTCAGTAAAATTAGTACCAGATTCTTTGAAGGTCTGGTATAATTCAACAATGAGTCCATTAGGTCCTGGACTTTTTTGTTGTTGTTGTTGGGAGACTTCAAATTACTAGTTCAATCTCACTACCTTTTATTGATCTGTTCAGAGTTTCTATTTCTTCCTGATTCAAGTTTGGGAGATTGTGTGCTTCCAAGAATTTATCCACTTCCTCTAAATTGTCTAGTTTGTTTGTAAAAGGTATTCATAATAGTCTTAGATGATCTTTTGAATGAGAACAGCAGAGACATGGACCAATGGAACACAATAGAGAATCCAGAAATAAACCCAAATGCCTACAACAAACTGATCTCTGACAAAGCAGACAGAAACACATACTGGGGAAAGGACACCCTGTTCAACAAATGGTGCTGGGAAAATTAAATAGCTATATGCAAAACAATGAAGATCCCTATCTCTCCCCATATACAAAAATTAGCTCAAAATGGATGAAAGACTTAAATGTCAGACCTGAAACCATAAAAATCATAGAAGAAACAAGAAAAAAAACCTGGACATCAGCCTAGGCAAAGAACTTTCGGCTAAAATTTCCAAAGAAAATGCAACAAAAGCAAGAATAAACAAAATGGGACTTAAGTAAACTAAAAAGCTTCTGTACAGAAAAAGAAATAATCAACAGAGCAAGTAGGCAGTTTACAGAATGGGAGAAGAGATTGGCAAACTATATGTCTTACAAAGGACTAATATGCAGAATCTACAAAGGACTCAAACAAATCAGCAAGATAATAGCAAATATCACCATTAAAAAGTTAGCAAATGACATGAACAGACATCCTTCAAAAGAAGATATACAAATGGCCAACAAACAACACATGAAAAAAATACTCAACATCAGTCATCATCAGGAAAATGTAAATTAAAACCACAATGAGATACCACCTTACACAAGTCGGAATGACCATTATTAAAATATCAAAAAACAAAACAATAGATGCTGGTGTGGATGTGGAGAAAAGAGAATGCTTATATACTGTTGGTGGGAGTATAAATTAGTACAACATCTAAGGGAAGTGGTATGGAAATTACTCAAAGAGCTAAAAGTAGATCTACCATTTAGTCCAGCAATCCCACTACTAGGCATCTACCCTAAGGATCAGAGGTCGTTATATAAAAAGAACACTTGCACCTGCATGTTCATCCCAGCACAATTCACAATTGCAAAGATGTGAAGTCAACTTAAATGCCCATCAACCAATCAGTGGATAATAAAAATGTGGTATATATGCACTATGAAACACTGTTCAGCTATCAAAAGAATGAAATAATGTCTTTCGCAGCAACTTGGATGGAATTGGAGAACATAATCTTAAGGAACAAACTCAGGAACAGAAAATCAAACACCGCATGCTCTCACTTGTAAGTGGGAGCTAAACTAAGGATCTTCAAGGGCTGAGAGAATGGTATAGTGGACACTGGAGACTTAAAAAGGAGATGTGGTAAAAGGTGGAGGGACAAAAAAAAATCACTTACTGGGAACAGTGTGCACAGGTGGGGGTGGGAATGAGGTACTCCTAAAGCCGAGATCAATAACTATTTGCATCCTCCAAAGCTATTGAAATTGAAAAGAAAAGAGAGAGAATGAAAAGAAAGAGAAATACTTGACCAATAATTGCTAGCTTTGAAGAAAGAAAGCAACTTAACCAAGGAATGTGTGCAGACTCTAAAAGCTGGATCATGCTAGAAAATTCTTCTCCCATAGTCTCCAGAAAAGAAAGCAGCCCTACCATCATCTTGATTTTAGCCTAGTGAGACTCATTTTAAACTTCTGATATTCACAAACATAAGATAAGTTTGTGCTGTTTTATTTTTAAGCACTAAGTTCAAGGTAATTTGGTATAGCAGCTGCTGGAAACTAATAGAGATTTTGACATTGAAACGTGGGTGCTACTGTACAATACCTAAAATGTAAAAGCACCTTTGGAAGAGGTTGGAAAAATTCTGTGGAGACAGTGTTTTAAAAGCCTAGACCCCCTTGAGTATACTGTTAGTAGGGAAAAGGGTATTAACTCTGTGACTGAAGACCCAGGGGGTTGTAAGAAGCACAGTCAAGAAAACTTACATCATTTTAGAGCATACAGAAATCATCACAAACATATCACTGGCACAAATATAGACATTAGGGGTGCTGCAGTGAAGACTCAGATGAAATAAGGAAAGTGTTATTGGAAATTGAAGGAAAGACTATCCTCAGCATACAGCAGCGGAAAGCTGGGCTGAATTATGTTCTGCAGATATGTGGAAATAGTGATCTTGAATATTTAGCTGAAAAGATTTCTAAGCAAAATAGTGAAGGCGTGACCTAGTTTCTTCTTGCTATTTATTGTAAAAGGTGAGAGAAAGAGATGGATTGAAGGAAGTACCGTTAAGCAAAAAAAATTTAAAAAACAGGACTTGATTATTTGGAAAACCCTTAACCTATCCAGTTTGCAAAAGATGCTATGTAATCCTTTGTCCTGGTAAATAGGTCTTGTAATGTGGCAAGACTGTTTTAATGATTCTCCTGTTCGAAAAATCTGTTAAATGTATTGAAACAAAAGATCTCTACATTTTTTATTTATGTTAAAATAATAGCCATGCTGACTCTTCTAACTGCCAACATTTAGCCTTGATATCATTACATAGGCACTAGTATTCCATAAATTGTATTTACTTAAAAAGAAAACAAAAACAATATTCTGTAAGCCCTGGTATATTTGATGTTGTTTTAAAAAATACTCCCTTATAGGGATAACATACAATTTCATTGATTTTGGAAAATTTCAAAAATGTGAGGTGTATACAGTGACATATAAAACGTAAGATGAATATTTTAATGGCTACTTCAAAATAAATGTTTGTGAAACATATTCAAAGGTTTTGTCTGTCTGTCTGTCTCTCTCTCTCTCTCTCTCTCTCTCTCTCTCTCTGTGTGTGTGTGTGTGTGTGTGTGTGTGTGTGTGCGTGTGTGTGTGTGTATAACTCAAGATATTTCCGCACAAGATATCTCATACAAATAAAAGTTGACAGTTTCAAGAGAATGGTTCAGTCAAATAAATAAATGGCATCTGTAAAAACAAAAACAAAAAACAGAAAGAAAGAAAAGAGTCCAGAGAAACATAGCTACAGTGAAGCCCTCATTCAATGTTGGTTCAAAAACACCCAGTTTTTAATATTGTTTTTTCTCTAGCTTCCCTAACTCCACTTCTTACAAGATTTCTAGGCTTTCTAAAATAATTGGTCATTTGAAGGCAGATTCCATGTTTTATGAGTCTTTGACTTTATTATTTTTACAGAGAAAACTAATGCCAGCTGCTAACAAAAAAATTATCAAAAGAAGGACCAATATATTTTTTCTATGGTTGTGACATTTTAATTGTCTAGAAAGAATCATAATAATTAGAATTACAGAATGTTAATTATATGCCAGGCACTGTTGTGAGCACTTTATGTGCATTGCAGTATTTGTTGCCCCCAATAACACTTTGAAGGTATTCACTATTATTCTGTCAGTTTTACAGATGAGAAATGTGAGATATAGAGAGAGTAAGTATCTTTCCCAAAATCCCACAGCTGGCAAGTAGCAAAACTAGGACTCAAACCCAGGTAGTCTGGCTCATTACCCTAGGGTATTAATAATCCTGATCATTCTAAAAATAGCTTGTGAATTATCAAAATAAAGATCACCAGTCCAGACTTACTAAGTAATATTCTTTGGGTACTGGCAGGCTACAGGAACCTATACTTTAACAAGTATCAGTAGATCATTCTAAAGTTTGAAGATCACACCCAGAAACACTAAATATTTCAAATTAGTAAAGCTTTCTTATTGAAGAAGTCTTGAGCACTTATGATGCCATTATGGAATAGATTTGGGTTCTCAACACTAGTACGTTAAACTTTTTGTATTCTCTTGATGTCTTTGCTTGACATTAGTTTAAGCTATCAAGTGACTGATGGAGAATATGAATTTCAATGACTTGATTTTCTAATGGAATTGTTAATAAATAAGGGTAGTGTGTTTTCATTTAATTATGTATTTATAGGAATAAAGAAAGAAAGGGTGGAAGTGAGAGAAGGAGGGAGGGAGGGAGGAAGTAAGGAAAGAGGAGAAAAAGGGAGAAACTTTATTGAAGCAGGTAATCAAAACATTTGAAGTATATCTAATAAAACTACTTAATATATAAATAGGCTGGGTGCAGTTATTCATGCATGTAAACTGAGTACTTTGAGAGGCCAAGACTGTAGGATTGCTTGAACCCAGGAGTCTGAGACCAGCCTAGACAACATAGCAAGAGTTCATCTCTACAAAACATTAAAAAGTTGGCCAAGCATGGTGGTACACACCTGTAGTCCCAGCTACTCAGGAGACTGAAGCAGGAGGATCCCTTGAACCCAGGATGTTGAGGTTGTGGTAAGCTATGATCATGCCACTGCACTCCAGCCAGGGTAACAGAGTGAGACCATGACTTAAAAATTTTTTTTTAAGTTTAAAATAAAATATTAAGAAAAACATACTTAGGTAACTTTCTCCCAGTCCCTTGAATGTCATAAAGATTGTCTTATTCCTACTTTCTTTCATGACAAGGTCTATTAAAAAAATAAATCTTGGTTAAATGAATGCCCCTTATACATAGTTGAAAATTATCTAACAACTATTTTTATACACTGGACATATAAACACTCCTAAAGCCCCTGATATTGAAGCTCTCAAGCATTTTCCTCAACAGTATGACAGTCTACTATTTCAGGGTGTCTTCCATAACTGAGTTGAAATACAGTTTAAACATCACAGCTGTAACAGAACATCACTTTTGGAAGAACACATTTACTCAAAATTAGAAGAGTCTTTAATGTAGAGATCTATGAGTCCTTATATTTTAAGAATCACCCCAAAGTAACATGTCCTACCGACCTATAGGAGAGAGTCATCTGTGTACTAGTTTGTAACTTTTCAAAAAGTGGTTTAAAAATAATTATAGTATACTTTAGGTTCCAAAGTACCCACTCTCATTTTAAAGTATTGTGACAGATGAAACATTTTCTGCTTCCTAGATTATACTCTTATAATTTGAAGTTGGAAAATATGGTGTGAAAAATAATATACCTCCAATTAAGCAGACCAGTGGGAGTAAGATCTGATTATTTCCATTATTCTTAGACAAGATACTCGCCAACTGGGGATGATTTGTATTAATGAACAAATGCAAGTGTATCAGAAATAGCTTACGAATGGGTATCAGTTTTGGTTTTGGTTCTCACCTTGCTTCAGAAGTCAAGATGTTTTCTTTGAACCTTGCTCATAAATGTGTTTTATGCATGCTTCTCCTTCCGAAAAAAGTGAAACATGTAGATATCAAAACAGTAAAAAGTGGCCAAGGACTGAAATATTCTTAAATGATAGTCTTTCCAGACAGGGCCAAAAGGCATATCCTTAACCATGGTTTAAAAAAAGAAACTAATTCAAGTTTGAAAGTAAAGAGAACTCTGTTTTGACATAAAGAAAAGGCAAATTATGCAGAGGCAGGCTTGTTGAAATTTCATTTTATGAAAATGACAGTTATTGCTGCTGCTCTCATATTTATAAAATACTTTGTTTAAACAGTTGACAATATTACCTAAGGGAAATAGTGTCTTACCAAACCTCTTTCTTATTACTTTTTCGAGTATTCTATTTTGGTCTGATCATAAAATTAATGCAAGTGGTCTTCTCTTACCAACACTATGGAAGATGTGCAGAGAAACTCTGCCAGTATTAAAAACCTGAACAATGAATAAAAACTTAAACATGTTTTTAAGACTTAACTAGGCAGGCTGTTTAGAAAAGGTAACCAGCTTAGACTAGAAACAAGGAAAAAAGAAGGATGTCACAAGTAAGCAAGTGCAGTACCTGGTAATTACAGAGATCATCTGCCTATAACTGGTGGTTAGAGACTTGGTTATGGGGGAACATGAGCAGGGGAGACAGAAGATAAAACTAGTCATACATATCATGTTAATGACAACACATGGGTGGAGGAGGAAAATATTTTCACACAAATTACCTTGTCTTTTAAATATTGGCTCAGGATGAAACAAGGGTGAAAACAAGTGTCTCTTGAGAATTTCTGGCCGTAAACCCATCCTTCCAAAGCTTTGGATTGAAATTTAGACTAAACCTGTGGTATACAAATTCCTAGGAATAAACTCTATCTTAAAGTGGTCATGTGCTGAGAACACTCCAGGAGGCTAGAGGAAACAAACACAAATCCTCACTGGGGAAATCCACTTTAAAGATAAGTTTCAAATAATCTCTATAGATAAAAGTTTCAGAGAAAACAAGTTTATAATAAGGAAGCACAAAAATTCATGAGAAAGAAAGCCGTCTTATGGTGACAGAAAGCAGAGCTAAATAAATTAAAAGTCATACCTACAAGGACTGTAGAAGTAAGAATAATTCAAAACAGAATATAGTAAGCATGTTTAATGTGCTTTTCAAATGAAATGTGTTCACTGTATAACATTGGAATAAAATATATAACTTGGCCAGATGAAACTAGAACTAAAAATAACTTCCAGAAATAAAAAAATAATAATTGAACTTAAAATTTCATGAGTGACCTAAATAGGAGATTAGATAAAACTGAAAAGAAAACTAATTAATTGGAAAATAGAAGTAAAGAAATAATCCAGAATTTAGACAAAGAGATGGGTGAAAATATGAAGGATAGACTAGGATGTCTGAGGATGCTATAAGGAGAGAATAGATATTTAATGAAACGGCAATACTCAAAGTGACAATGGCTAGGATTTTCAGAATTTAGTTCAGTTACTCATCCTCTGATGAGCCCAGTAATTCCCAAGAAGAACAAATGAATTAAACACAAAACAAAGCCAAACACTTATAAATACATTTAGTAAAATGACCAAAACAAAGACTAAAATATCTTAAAGGCAACCAGAAAAAAAAGTCATATTATCTACAATGGAATGACAATTAAATTGTTCACCAACTTTGTAACTGCTTAACAGAAACAATTAAAGGTAGAAGAAAATAAACTATTATCTTCAATATTCTAAAAATTGTTTAGAAAAAAATAACCGTCAATTTAGAATTTTATATTCAGCAACATGACTTTTAAGAATTGATGAGTGGGAATGAGAAGGTAATTTAGAGATTTAAAAACCAATGTACCCTCAATAAAAGAATTTCTAAAGACGTGCAGCAGAAGAAACAATTTCAAGATCTGAAGAAAGTCTGAAGATCTGAGAGCAAAGAAATAGTAGTGAGAAGAAAAAAAAAACAAGTGTGTAACATGTTTTAGTCTAATATAATAAACAAAAAATAGTGATATATCTTGACTATTTCTAATTTAAGCACCACTTTTAGTCAAAGAGTAAAACAAAAAACTACAAGCTAACTTTGTAAATTCTCCACATGTCTTATATTTCCCTTTGAGATACAGAATTTTTGGTGAACAACTTTGTAAAACAGAAATTTTGTTGAACAACTTTGTAAATTCTCCGCATGTCTTATATTTCCCTTTGAGGTACCGAAATTTTGGTTTCAGAGAAAGAGTAATTTAATTGTGAAGAATACCAACCACAAGATCATTTAATAAGTTTTAACCAATTGATAACTTGGTCAGTTTTGTGCAAAGAATAAACTACATGCTATTATTTTTGTTAAATATTTTTAGATATTTTGCATTAAAAGTGAATCTTTATATTTTTACAGGCAATTTTAAATATTTGGTCATTATTATTACCACAACCCCATATTTTTGGAATTGTCAGTTTATGCTTATTGTTCTTGGTTGAGGTATTCATGTTTTCCCAATCATTTGAGGGAACTCCTTATATATTGAAAAAATTCACTTGAAATGTAAAAATTATGAACCTTGAATTGAATTTATATTGATTAAATTACAAGAAACTATAGATAACAATGGAATTTAATGGAAAACCATTAAAAATAATAATGCTGTGCTGATTACTATTTTTTCAAGCTAGTTAAAGGCAATTTGCATTATAGTGACCATAATAGGATAATGAAAGAACAGTAAGATACAGATTTATTTAGACAGACAAGGTAAGCATTTATTTAAGATTATAATATGCATGCTCTGATTCTTCCAGCCATAATTAGAGCCCCCTTGAATCTACATACTGATAGTCAAAAATAAGGAAAATATACTCTCTGAGATATAGTCAATCATTCACTTAAATGTTTTTATTGTATAACTACGTACCAGGCACTGTTCTATAAACTGGAGAACAATAAAACAAGAATCCTGTTGTCCTAACTTTTCACAATGACATGACAGATAATTAAAGAGATTAATAGAGCAGAGAAGGTTGGTTGGTGGGAGAAGTAAGGTCAGGAAGGTAAGAAACTTCAGCTGTGAAGTCAACAATTATTTCTTAAATCTCTCAAGTATAAAATACTTAAGCTTTGATATAACTACTGTATCTGATTTCTTTCTATTCAGGAAAACAGAAACACTTTATGCATTTTAAACAGAAAGAGATGCTAAGAGAACTATTGAAAGACCTAGGGAAGGAATGTTAAGATCAGAAGAAAATGTCATTGAGGATGTCAGCTGCCTGTAGCATGCACATGGGTGACACAAACCTCACACAGCCTTCTGTCCCTGCAGGTGTCTGTTGCTGCCAGGGGAGAATAGTCCTTCTTCTTTTCTCTGCCATCGAAATCACACATGAATTCAGAGTCCAAATTAAATACTGTTGACCAGGGATTGTGGGAACTGTCCTTTCGATGATACCTGCTTGCATTGCAAAAGAATGTATAGGAAGGAGCAGGAATGATGCTGAGTTGATAACAGGCAATCTGACACAACAACAAGCTTGAAAAATACATCATTTATTATAACTAATAACTCAAATGTGTTTTTGTGCAGTGAGTCTGTGCAATTTATTTATCACAAGACATTGAATTTTCGCATTTAAGTTGTAAATAAATTCATCAGCTCTGAGTTAACTAACCAGAAGTCTGAAGCTTAGAGAGGTGGTATTAGAAAAAGAGCAGACTGAATAATATATAACATAGGGAGGTGTAGTTGAAACTGAGAGGTAAGACAGTTCTATTATTTTTTTATAGCTGTTAAGTAGATTAAGTAAGTTTAAAGCATCAAGAGTGGTCTAAACATTGATTCAATTATGTTTTATTGTTAATTATTAATTTCACACTTTTTAATATTTATTTTATCTTCTTATCAGATAAAGTAATGCCATTAAAGATATGTTTTGAGAGAGGGTAAACATGGTTGACAGAAGGCATCACACAATTGTAGCTCATTACAAAGAAACCTGTATGGAGGAGCAGACCTAGGACTTTGAGGATTGACTTGAAAACCCAAGTGGAGGTCTATCAGAAAAATCCCAAAGGCAGCTAGAAAAAAGGGACAGATTGCCTTCCAAAGCATACCCATCAGAAGTGCAGCAGATTTCTCAGCAAAAATCCTACAAGACAGAAGAGACTAGGGCCCCATATTTAACATCCATAAAGAAAAGCAATTCCAGCCAAAAATGTCCTACTCCACAAAGCTAAGCTCCATTAATGAAGGATAATTAAAATTCTTCTCAGACATCCAATCCCTAAGAGCAGATGCCACCTACAGGCCAACCCTTCAGATGGTCATCTGAGGACACAGAGGATGGATCGCTCCAAACCTCTGATAACCCTAAAAGTGGCCCTGATGAGAACAGAAAAGCACCTTTAGAGATAGAAAGGGTGAGGGAAAATGACAACTCTTCTTCTTTGCATACCTCACGTAAGTTGCTGCAGTCTTAACCATGTGAAAGATAGCCCCCAAACTATCCCTTTCACCCTTCCCACATTGGTGGGCATAGAGGGCTTCCCTAAATAGAGAGGTACCAGCAGGTCCCATGCCTTGGCTGTCCCCCCATCACAGGTGAGCCAGAGGAGAGAGGACAAGCCACAAACAAACAAAAACAGACAAACAAACAAAAACACAAATGGCCACCCCTCAAATAGAAGAAAGTATATCTAATTGAAAAACAAAACAAAAAATAAAAATAGAGAAGTAGAATGTGCCCTCATAGATGAAGAAAGACCAGTGAAAAAACACCAGCAACCCTCAAAAACTTAACAAGTGGACCCCCATAAAAGGGCTTCTCAGATCCCAAGCAATGAAATACATCCAGAACAACCTGTCCTTGATGATAGATGTAGACTTCAAACTATCGATGGCAAAGACACTCAATGAGATCCACAAGAAGGACACAAAGACCATCCAGGTCACAAAAACAGTAGAGGAAGTAAAAGATGATCTGATCATTAAAAGAAAGGGCCAGTCTGAACTTAGGGAAATGAATTTTTTTCTGGAATTTCAAAATACAACAGCAAGTCTCAATAGAAGATCGATCAGGCAGAAATAAGAATCACAGAGCTTAAGGATCTGCTGACAAAAACAAGGAGCAAAGACAGGAAGAATGAGCAAAGCCTATGAGAGATTTGGAGTCATGTAAAAAGACCAAATCTATAGTTGATCAACATCCCTGAGAAAGAAAGTGAAACTGAGGACAAACCTTCCAAGAAGTCATCCAAGAAAATTTTTCCTTTCTCACAAGAGAAGCAGCCAGGTAGATGCGAGAGATTCAGAGAACTTTGAGTTATTACACAAGACCATCCCCAAGGCTGGATATATTGGATATAATAATCCATATCCATAAGGTAAGAATGAAAAAAAACTCCTAAAGGCAGCTAGAAAGAAGGGGCAGACCACCTTACAGGGCATATTCATCAGAATTGCAGGAGACTTCTCAGCAGAAATCCTACAAGCCAGAAGGGACTAGGGCCCCATATTTAACATTCATAAAGAAAAGCAATTCTAGCCCAAAATTTCCTACCCTACAAAGCTAAGCTCCATTAATGAAGAATAACTAAAATCCTTCCCAGACATTCAATCCCTAATGGAAAATGCCACCTCTAGACCAACCTTTCAGAAGATGCTTAAGAAAATTCTAAGCATAGAAACAAAAGAACGGTCCCAATCACAAAATATATATTCTTGTCATCATCACATGAAACATGCCCTAAGATTGACCACATACTTAGACATAAATCAAGCATGAATGAATTTCAAAAGGTCAAAATCATAATAAGCATCTTAGACAAAATAGAAAGCAATATGGAAGCAAAAAAAAAGAGCCTGAAGAGCTAAAGCAATATTCAGCAAAAAGAACAAAGCTGTAGGCATCACACTTCCAGACCTCAAACTTTACTACAAGGCTACAGTAAACAAGACAGTATGGTATTGATACAAAAATGGACACATAGATCAATAGAACAGGACAGATAATACAGAAACAAAACCACAGACCTATAATCAACTCATCTTAAACAAAGCTGACAAAGACAAACATTGGGGAAAGGAAATCATATTTAGCAAATGGTGCTGGGAAAACTGGCTAGACTACATACAGAAGAATGAAACTGAACCACTACCTATAAACATATACAAAAATTAACTCAAAATGGATCAAGAACTTCAATATGAAACCTCAAGCTATGAGAATTTTAAAAGAAAACTTTGAAACAGCCTCCTGGCCATTGGCCTTGGCAATGAATTCAAGGCCAAGGCT
>CAUYQG010226792.1:0-18849 GCA_963574415.1 Tarsius wallacei
TATGTCGACAAAAAAGTAGATTAATAAAATTAGATTAGGAAACAGGACTAATGTAATGACCCACTCAAATTGTACCAACAATCAAAAAAGAGCTGAACGGTTCTCCTCTCCACAGTGGTTGGTGGTGGAGGCTTTGTCAAAGATGAGTTGGTTGAGAAATTGAGGTTTTGCTTCTGGAATCTCTATCCTGATCCACTGGTCTATATTCCTGTTCTTGTACCAGTATCAGGCTGTGTTAGTTATTGTAGCTTTATAATAAAGTATAAAGTCCAGGAGTGTGATACCTCCCGCTTTATTAATTTGCTTTTTGCTGATGATGGTTTTGGCTATTCATGGTGGTTTGTTTCCGCATGAATTCCTGTATTGTCCTTCCCAGGTTTGAGAAGAATGCTGCTGGTAATAAATGGGTATTGCATTAAATCTGTAGATTGCCTTGGGTAGGATGGACATCTTAACAATGTTGATTCTTATAATCCAGGTGCATGGAGTATTTTTCCATTTGTTTGTGTCATCTTTGATTTCTTTGAGCAGTGTTTTGTAGTTTTCATTGTAAAGGTCTTTCACGTCTCTGGTTAGGAAGATGCCAAGGTATTTCATTATTTTTGTGGCTATTGTGAACAGGATTGTGCTTTTTATTTGGGTTTCCGTTTATTTATTGTTGGCGTATAGAAATGCAACTGTCTTTTGCACATTTATTTTTATATCCTGAGACTTTACCACTGGCTGACCACATGCAGAAGATTAAAACAAGACCCCTACCCATCACCATACACAAAAATCAACTCTAAATGGATCAAAGACCTAAGCACAAAACCTCAAACTATAAGAACCTTAGAAAACGCAGGAGGCACCCTTATGGAAATTGGAACTGGCAACCAATTCCCAATCAAAACTCCAAGTGCCCAGGCCATAAGAGATAAGATAGACAAGTGGGACCTCAAACTGTCAAGCTTCTGCAAAGCTAAAGAAACCATCAAGAGAGCAGGCAGACAACACACAGAATGGGAAAAAATATTTGCCAACTCTGTATCTGAGAAAGGCCTAACATCTAGAATCCACAAGGAACTCAAACGTGCTGAAAAGAAAATACACAAACAGCCCCATTACAATGTGAGCAAAAGATATGAATAGACACTTCTCAAAAGAAGACATACAAGCAACCAACAGATACAAGAAAAAATGCTCAGCCTCACTAGTCATCAAAGAAATGCAAATTAAAACCACACTGAGATACCACCTAACTCCAGTCAGGATGGCCATCATCAATAACTCAAAAAACAACAGATGCAGGAGGAGGTATGGGGAAAAGGGAACACTTCTACACTGTTGTTGGGAGTGTAAACTAGTACAACCTGTGTGGAAAACAGTTTGGCGATTCCTAAAAGATCTAAAAATCGACCTTCCATACGATCCCACAATCCCCTACTGGGAATATACCCAGAGGAACTCAAATCACTCTATGAAAAAGATACCTGCACACATATGTTTATTGCAGCATTTATAGTTCACAATAGCAAAAACATGGAACCAACCTACTGCCCATTGAAAGAGGACTGGATAAAAAAATGTGGTACATATATATGATAGAATATTACATAGCTGTAAAGAAGGACAAAATTATGAACTTCACAGCAACTTAGATGGACTTAGAGTCTATAACACTAAGTGATCTGGAAGGCTGAGGTGGAAGGATCACCGGAGCCCAGCAGGTTGAGGCTGCAGTGGCCGCTCCCAGCCACTTACACTCCAGTCTGGGTGACAGAGTGAGACTCCAACTCAAAAAAAAAAAAAAAAATACTGAATGATCTATCACAAAAACAAAGAACTGAGTATCACATATTCTCACTCATAAGTGGACCTTGAACAATTATCATGATACTGTAAGAAAAGGATTGGTGGTAGTGGGAATCTGCGGCGGGGAAGGTGAGGGGGATGGGGAGGTGGGAGGCACACCTCATCAACAAGGGTATCTGCAAAATGAACATTTGTATACCTAACCCTGAATTGTAACTAATATATTTAAAATAAAAAAAACAGGGCAAAACAAGCGGCAGAAAAAGGAGTGCTGGTGTGGCCTATTATACACTGAGAGGTCATCTTTAAGCACAGTTCAGACGAAAAGGGCCCTGGTAGCATTACATACTGAAGACTAAAGATTTTTACATGCATAGTAGAAATTATTATTAATTTAATGGTTTACAAATACTTAGGAAAAGGCAGAATATTCCGTCAAAGATGCTCTGCCAATTTTACTAAATGTTATTTATCATAAAGTTTTCTGAAATACTCAGAACCTAGACCAATAGTACCTATATCCTATAATATTTCTCATTACTTTGAATAACAACTATTCAGGTTAGTTTCCTTACTGAATGTCTGTTTAAAACATACTGACCTTGCCCCTCAATATACTGCTGTTCCCCTAACCTACATAATCTGACTCTTTCCTTTCTGACCTGTCTCCTATCTATTCTACAACATCTAGCTGAAAGTCTACTAGTACTATAAAGACTTTCAGGATGATTCTATCAATTAACAATTTTGTATAAATCCATTAATGATCAGAAGAACAAAAACACTTTATTTTTATACAATTATATCCAATGCATGTTTCTTTCATTCATTAAATTATTATTTACTAGTTATTATTTTGTTTCTATTACACTGATCACAAAGCTAATGAATTTCCTTAGTAAAATATTTTTTCTTATAAAGACCATTTAATGAAATTGAAAAACTCTAAATAATATGTAGAACATTCACTTCTGATAAAATGGGAGAATAGACTATTTATATCATCTAATAACTAAAAACTGAAGATGCTCAGGAAAGCATATAGAAAAAGAAATCATTGTAAAAGCAATAAATATCAAATAAGAAGAAAAGAAAATGTCAGGTCAAACCATGTGAGATTGTAATAATGCCCTGGTCATCACATGGATTTTTTTTTTTTTGTATAAATCTACATTATTGTGCTGGTCAGGCAAACTGAAGCCAATAATTTAATTTCAAATGTTTACAGACTTATTTAGATATCAAAATGAAACAAGCACAAATATTCTCTGGAAGAAGATCATTATAAATAATTGTTTAAGGGTAACAAGCAGCAAAGGTTAATAATAATCATGAGCATAAGGATATAAGGAACCATGAATGAGAGAAAAAAAAGGAGAGAGCTAGCAGAAACATATCCATAAAGACCACTTGATACAATAATTATCAGACATATAAAAAAAGAAATTAAAGGCAACTTTGAAAATATCAATAGGAAATTACAAAATATAAAAAAAGGAAATTAGAAAAATAGCAAACTTCAAGATATTAAAAATAAAATAACAAACTCCAAACTCACTGGCAGAGGAGTAAAGTGGCTATATAACCTCTTACAGATATAATTATGATAAGAGAATTTTGATAAAAAGTGATTTTTAAGAGACTGGAAGCCATGGAAACCCACAGTTGTGGACTCTGGGTTGAACTGCACACTCAGAACTCCTTACCATCAGAAAAAAAAGAAATAACACTTTACAGAACAAACAGAATCAAGAATTGATGTATTATCTACCATTTACAGTTTTTGACCAAACATTCTAGCATAGCAACAGGAAAGTGTGATCTATATTCAGCAACAATAACAGTGAAAAGTAACTAACTGTAAGTGGGCATAAGTGTTAGATTTAGCAACTAAGGACAAAAAAAAAAAAAAGATTGAACTATATGGATAGAATTGGAGAACACTATGCTAAGTGAAATAAGCCAGGCACAGAGAAAATACCACATGGCCTCACTTACATGAGGAATCTAAATCAATGGAACTTAAAGAAGCAAAGAGCAGAATGGCAGTTACCAGAAGTTGGGGATGATGGTATGGTAGATGAGGGCAGGAGAAGATGGTAGTCAAAGGGGTACAAAGCCTCAATTAGACAGGAAATATATATACATGTATTATATACATATATATATTTATTGCACACATTGCACAGCACGGTGAATATAGTAAATAATGTGCTGTATATTTCAAAATTGCCAAGATAATAAAATTATCTTGATCTAATGATTCCATGTGTGTTCATAAATCATAACATCACTTTGCACCCCATAAATATGTACAACTATAATCTGTCAATCTACAATTTAAATAAATAAATTAAACTTACACATAAAGAATACTGATGGGTTTACAACATCTACAGGGTCACATATATAACAATAGCACTAAGGATAGTGAGATAAAAGAAAATATCTACAGATAGGGAAAAGTCAAGATGCATTTTGTTATTCCTAAGCAATCATTTTTTAAAAATACAAAGCGTTATATTTAGAAAGTCAATAAAACGTCTCTTATGAAGACAAAAAGGAAAAGAAGAAGGAAAAAAAAACTGACAAAAACAGAAAACAGATGGTAGACCTAAACATAACCAAATCAATAATAAATGCAGCAAATGCAAATGCCAAGCACTTCAATGAACAGGATGAGGTTACCAGATTTGATTTACCAAAAAAAGAGCCAATTATAGGATTTTACAAGTGATGCAAAAACAAATTTAAGTTACAGAACAGAAATAAAATAAGTGAGCATAACTAAGCTGAAATGGCTAAATTCTTAGCAGATGAAACATAGTTCGATACAAGAAATATCACCTCAGGCAAAAAGGGACACTTCAGTAATGATAAAAGAGTCAATAAATGGTGAAGACATAACAAATTGTAAATGTTAAAGCAAATAAGAGAAATTCAAAATTTTGAAGCAAAAGTTGGCAAAACAAACAAAAAATGTAAAATAAAAATCATAGTTTTAAGACATTTCCCTCAATAATTGATGGAATTTCTGAACAAAAAGTAAGTACACAGAAGATCTTAAAAAATGGCATCAACTATAACCAAGAGACATTTATAAAACTCAACACCCAAGAATTACAGAATACACTTTTTCAAAATGCCATCTGTTTCTTTGAAAAGATGTAATAAAAACTGATAAACTTCTAGACTGATCAAGAAAAAACAAATTGATTAGAGAGCTACCACTGCAAATTATAGAGACATTAAAGGATAATAATCCTTAGGTCAATAAATTTAGCTGAAAGAGATAAATTACTTGAAAAATGAAATTGCCAAAACTGACACCAAGAAGGAATAGAAAATTTTTCTATTCATCAAAATATTGACATAGGAGCTAAAAACCTCAGAAAAGGTATGTAGCTGACTTCAATGACGAATTCTAGCAAACATATAAAAAAAAATACCAATAGTACAAAAACTTTGAGAAAACAGAGGAGAAAATAACTCAAAACATTATTAAGCCAATATTATCCTGACACCAAAACCAGTCAATCAAACCAGTATCACTCATGACCACAGATGCAAAAATTCTTAACAAATGTTAGCATAGCAAATTCAACAATATATACAAGGGTAATAACAACTCACAACTAAATGGAATTTACTAGTGAAATGCAAAAAATTGTTTTGACATCTGAAATCAGTGCAATCTATCATATTAACACAATAAAAGAGCAAAACTATATCATCATTTCAACAATAAAAGTAAGCATCTAACAAAATTTAGAAACCATTAATGGTTTTAAAAATCTCTCAGAGAAAAGAACTTTCTCAGTCTGACAAAAACATAGATTAAAAACCCACATGCAATGGTAAAAAACTAAATTTTTTTTCACCTAAAAACAGAAACAAGGCAAGAATATCCATTCTCATCACTTTTATTAAACAGTAGTGTGAAAATTCTAGCCAGTGCAATAATTCACAAAAAAGAAATAAAAGCAAAAAAGGTTGAAAAGAAGAAAATAAAACTGTCCTTATTTATAGGAGACATGACCATATACATAGAAAAATCCTAAGAAATCTATGAGAAAACTATTATAATTAACAAGTGAATACAGGATACAAGATTGATGCATAAAAACTCACAATATCGAAACAAGCAATAAACAATTGAAAATTGAAAATGAAATAAAATATAATTCCATTTATAAGAACATCCAAATACATGATATGCCTAAAAATTTAACAAAATATTTGCATAAAGTATATATTAAAAACTACAAAACTGTTAAATTAAAGAACACCCAAATTAGCAGAAACATAAAGCAAGTTCATGAACTGGACAATTCAATATCAATTCTCCCCAAATTGATTTATAAATTTAATCTCAAACACTAGCAGTCATTTTTGTAGAAGTTGGCACCCCAATTATAAAATGTATATAAACCTAGACTAACTAAAACAATTTTTAAAAGGAATTCAAGTAGGAAAATTTAGACTACCTGATTTTAAGACTTATCAAAATCAGTGTTTAGTGATAGTATGGTATTGATTAAAGGACAAACATATAAATCAATGAAATAAAACACCATGCCCTGAATTAAACCCACAAATATATATTCAACCGATTTTTCACCAAGATGCCTAGGCAATTCATTGGGGGAAAGAAAAGACTTTAAAACAGATGGTGCTTAAACAAAAGAATATCCAAACAGAAAAAAAATTAATAATTGTCCCTTACTTCACACCATACACAAATATTAGCTTGAAATGATTCATAGATATGAATATACAGCTAAAATTACAAAACTTCTAGAAGATATCAGAAGAAAATCTTTGCAACCTTGGTATAGGCAAAGATCTCTTTGATATAACAGAAAAAGCATAAATCAAAAGGAACTGATAAAATGCACTTAAATTGAGTTTTAAATCTTCCACTCTTCAAAAGATACCCTTAACAAAATGAAAAGCCAAGTAACAGAATGGGACAAAATATTCTTAATAAATATAAAAATCTGAGAAAAGACAAAGAATATATAAAAGCTCTTTCACTCAATAATAATGTAAAAAAAAGTGTGTGTGTGTGTGTGTATGTGTGTGTATAAACAGGTGAGAAACTATAGTTTAATGTCCTGTAAAGCATAAACAGAAAACTATAAATCTGAGTGAGCCATCTTCTTATTTAGAAATGACTAAAATTGTGTATATTACCTGTGTCCGAGAAGTTGGTTTTGCTTTGGTATCGGTAGAAAATTTGCCTTTATTACTAATACGTGCAGCCTGTTCTTTACAGAAATTTATATGTCTATCAGCTGCATTTTCATTGAATCTCCTCTGGCAATATGGACACTGGATATAATCTAAAACAGATAAAAACAGAAACCGATTAATAACACTTGCAAAAGACATTAAAAAATTGTAATTTTTTTATGAATAGTCATTCAAGAAATACACATCATAATGTCTGATAAGCAAAAACACTCATTTCTTTAACCGGCCATCCTGACTTGTCTGAACTGTAAGTAAAGACTTTAAAAAAAAATATGCTAGTACATGATAAATTCCAATTTTCCTCTAGCTTTGAATCAAATTTGAGTAGAAGAAAAAAGAAGAACAAAAGATGAATCCCCCAGTGAAAAATAATAAGTAGAGGGGAAAATGTTATTTTTTTTTTCCTCTAAAATATCTTTATATGGTAGTCTAGCTAAGCAGCAATAATACACAGTACTAAAATACTTTTAAAAATATGGGTTCATCTATTGAAATCTTTTATTTCATCTAATTGAAAACTGTCAAAAAATAGTGTACTCATCTTTAAACGTGTTATTTTCTTTTAGAGGTCCCAACAGATGGAAGAAGTGATAAAAATATACCTCACTAACATAATTAATTCAAATTTAAGAAACAGCAAATGTTTCTAAGATATCCTCCCCAAATGCAAAGTACAGTATAAATTAAACTTCTTTAAAAATTTTCCCAGAACCAAATTTTGTAGCATTGTAAAATATCTCAACTAAATGAGACACTGGGAATAAATGTAAAAATATAGTAGTGTCAAAAAAAAAAATCTTACAAAAGGTTTACTCTTGATATGGAATTTGCCCTTTAGAATTTACATTCATCCAAAGTTCAGAAATGCATCCTACTTACTAATGGAGTAGATATAAAACCTCTAGTAAAAAGAAGCAAGTTGTTTTTGTCAGGTCGAAGACTGAAAAATGTTTTAAAGCCCAAATTATCCTGAATAACTGGTGCCCCCCAACCCCCCGCTCATGTTAGACAGAAAAATGTACTACATAGAGCTATCAATGCAAAAGCAAAGCAAAGAAAGAACTCAAGTTCATAAGGAAAATATAAGTAGGATTAGAAGAGACCCAAGATCAGTTGTAGCACCCCAGAAACAGGCAGAGTTAAAATTACTAATACACTAGAACAAAATTTGGCAAACTATGGCCCATGAGCCAAACCAAATCCAGCCTGTTGCCTGTTTTTTGTAAATGAAGTTTTATGGAAACACAGCCACGCCCATTCACATTTATATATTGTCTATGGGTTATTTGCTGCAACAATGACAAAGCTGAGTAGTTGCAACAGAGACATAATGGCTTACAAAGCCTAAGACATTTACTATCCGGCCTTTATCGAAATACAAAGGGAGGACTCACCCAAAAAAACTGGAATTATCTTTGGAGGGTGGGCACATATACTGGGGAAGACCCAAAAAAACCTGGAATTATCTTTTGGAAGGCAAGTCTTTGTATTACAGGCATTCTCTGCTAGATAAGTGTTCTAGGAACCCTCTGGCATCAGTGTACCAGCTGATGTTGTGAGAGGCTGTGTTTGGCTTCAGTGAATTTCTTTTGGATATTCTCTCAATGCACTTGCCAATTTCATCATGGGTGATTTACAAGGCACCTGCCCACATTGTGCTGAGGGTTCTTCAGTTTTTGACCAAATACAGCATGACCCCTGTGTCCCACCCTCCCTATTCACCCAATCTCTCCCAGAGTGACTTTGTTTCCCTGTATGAAAAAGTCCTCAAAAGGAAAATGTTTTGCTGACGTGGAAGAGGTGAAGCAAAAAATAGCAGAAGCACTAAAAAGCATCAAAATTGACGAGTTCAAAAACCGTTTTGAGCAGTGGAAAAAGCATCTTGAGAGGTGTACTGCATCAGAGAGTACTTTGAAGATGACTGAAGTTTAAATATGTAAAAATACATACACAATAATAAACTCCGTTTATTGGGGTCCCACCCCCTTGTAGTTTTCCAGCTTCTCCTCTACAATAAAATGTTAAAAATGATCACAACTAGATTTGCTAAAGTACTTTAGCTTTCTCTTTGTTAGTAAATAAAACCCAGTCTAAAGCACTAACATAATTTTAATGTGGCTAACTTACTATATTAACAACCCCTTTAAGTCTTTCAGTATCTCATGTAAGGTTGCCAGAGTCTTACATTTTTTTTGTAGTAATAGACCAAGCAATTTTTTATCTGCCAAATGAAGAAAATTTAACACCACATGAACTTAAGACATAATTTAGGTCCACCAGTCTATATTGTAGCCTAGATACATGAATTATATATTTTAGAAATATTATGATGCTTTGTTTTTCTTCACAGATGAAAAGATACCAAAGAATCAGGCAACATAATTATATGGATCCTACCGAATAACTTCATTTCAATCCACAGTGAGCATGGTTAAACTCTTTCCTGGAGTATTAGCATTTAATAATTACTACAATAATTTAAAAATATTATAATGCTTTATCCTTAAACATAAAAGTATTGAAAGAAAAGATAACCCACTTACCTATATTCTACCTTAATATGCCTTTATAAGCCTAGATGCCTAGATTATAACCACTGTTTATAATCTAGCTGGTACGCTGATGCCAGAGGGTTCCTAGAATACTTACCTAGTGGGGAATGCCTGTAATACAAAGATTTGCCTTCCAAAAGATAATTCCAGGTTTTGGGTGCTCTTCCCTAGTATACATGCCCACCCTCCAAAGATAATCCCAGTTTTTTTGGGTGAATCCTCCCCTTGTATTTCTATAAAGGCCAGATAGTAAATGTCTTAGGCTTTGTAAGCCATTAGGTCTCTGTTGCAACTACCTCAGCTTTGTCAGTGTTGCAGCAAATAACCCATAGACAATATATAATATAGCAAAGTATTCAAAGATTATGCTTCATTTCAATTATAACTTAAGCTTAATAAAAAGCTAAAATCATAAAAACTCTATCATTATTTTCTCTCCACATGAACATTTCTGTCAACAATATTCCATATACCAGGGTCATAAGAAGGTGGAGGAGGAGGAGGAAGTTTGCCACCCTCTTTAAGTGCCTGATCAAGGCCTTTGGCTGCTCTTATGGTGGCAATGAATTCTTCATGTTTTCTTCTCCAATTAGATGGTTTCTTTGGTGGTTCTGGCTATAAATAAATAAAAAAAAGTATCAAAACTTTTTTTAGTAAAATGAAATAAAATTTCAGTTAATGCCGTATTTTTTAAATGCACTCTTATCAGGAGTTCTTAAATAATCTTCTTCCCATATTTACTAAATTAAAGAGAAACTTTATGTAACTACATAGTATTGTATGCAATTTTTTATTCAATTCTCATCATGATAGACACTGTTAAATTGCCTTCAGTGTTACATCTATTTATACTCCCACTAAGACTCTTGCTGTGGTTTGAATATCACCTTCAAAATTTGTGTTAAACTTTAATTGCCATTATAACAGTATTAAAAGGTGGGGACAATTAAGAGGTGATTAGGTCATGAGGGCTCTGCCCTTACGAATGGATTAATGCCGTTATCCCAGGAGCAAGTTTATTATTGTGGAAGTGGGTTCCTAACAAAAAGATAATTTTGGCACCCGTTTTCTGTCACACAAGCATGCTCGTCCTTCCACCAAGGGATGATGCAGCAAGAAGGCCCTCACCAGATGCCAGCGCCATGTTCTTGGAGTCCCAGCCTCCAGAACTGTGAGAAATAAATTTCTTTTCTTTAAAAATTACCCAGTTTGTTATAGCAGCAGAAAACAGACTAAAACAAGTGTATTTCCCTGTTTTTCCATAGACTCAACAGAGTGTGTTATCAAACTTTTAAGTTTTGAACCAATTAGAGAGTAGTTCTCTCTGTGAATTTACCTGGATTTTCTCTTATACTTAGTGAACTGAACATCTTTTCATATTGTTAAAAACCATTTGTATTGCCTTTTCTGTGAGCTGTTTATATTCCTGGTCAACTTCTTTGTTGGGTTACTGACCTTTTTCTAACAATTTCTAGTAACTCTTTATGGGAGACTATTCCCTCCCTCTCACCAATAATTTAGCTGTCTTTTGATCTTGCCAATGGGTCTTTTAATATGCAAAATTATTTCTCAAATACAGTTTAATTTACTGACATTTTCTTTTATGGCCTCAGGATTTGCAGTCACAGTTAGCAGTCCCAATCTCACACCAAGGAAAAGTGAAATTCTCCCATGTTTCCTTCTAGAACTTTCACAGTTTCATTTTAAAAGTTTTAAATCTTTTTTATTTATTTGGAATTTATCTTGGTGTATGGCGTGACATATGGATTCAGCTTTATTTTTTGTTTATTTAACATAGCCATGCAATTATCCCAACATTCTTTGACTTTTCCTCCCAAAGAACTGAAATAACATCTTTATCATATACTAAATTCCCTTTTAGATTTGGGCCTATTTCTATACTTTCTCTTCTGTTGCATTGGTCTGACTATCCTGTGTCAGTACCAGTTGAGACTTTACAATATACAGGGGGACCCAAAAACATGGAATTTATTTTTATTTGTGTATTTATTCCTACATGTTTAAACTTCAGTCACCTTCAAAGAACTCTCTGTTTGATGCAATATACCTATCGAAAAGCCTTTTCCACTGCTCAAAACAGTTTTTGAACTCGTCAATTTTGACGCCTTTTTGTGCTTCTGCTGTTTTTGTTTCACCTCTTTCACATAGGCAAAACGTTTCCCTTTAAGGACTTTTTTCATCCAGGGAAACAAAAAAAAAAGTTGCTGGGTATGAGATCAGTGAATAGAGAGGGTGAGGCACGAGGGTTATACTAAGCAAAAAACTGCTTAACACTCAGCACGGTGTGGGCGGGTGCACTAAAAAATCTCCCAACATGAAATAAGCAAAAAATTTGAAAGAATCTCCAAAAAAAATCCACTGATGCCAAACACAGCCTCTCACAAGAATGCTAGCTGGTACACTGACACTGATGGGTTCCTAGAACAGTTACCTAGCAGGAGAAGCTTGTACTACAAGGGTCCTGTCCTCCACAAGATAATTCTGACGTGGGTTTTTTTTGGGTGGGGGTGGGGGAGTATCTCATACTTTACTATCTGATAAAGTTTTAATTCCTATTTTATTTTGCTCTTTTCATCTTTTCCTGATTATTACATATATTTTTCCCATATGAACTTTAGAATTGACTTAATTTTTTTAAAAATTAAATTTTACACTTATAAGCAACTTAGGAAACTTAAATCTTTATGTTGAATCTATACAAGAATATGAGATATGTTTCCATTTGAAGAAGTGTCTCTTTCAGTGTTTTTTAGATTATTCTTGTGGAAATTTTATCCCTTTATTAAAAAGTTTACTCTTAAATGTTTTGTATTTTGTACAGTTCTCTTTCATAGCGTCATTTCCTCATTTTTACGCTTCAAGGGGCTATTTGCTGAATAAATAAAGCCAAGTAATTTCTGTAGAGTAACATTATACCATATTACTTCACTTTACTCTTCTTGTTTGTAGTAATTTCTCAGTTGATCCTCTAGGGTTTTCCAGGTATACCACATCGCCTAAAGATGATAGTTCTACCTAGTTGTTTCAAATCTCTAGTTATCTAATTCCTTATTCTTACCTAACTACATCAGCTTGCAATTACTACCTTTGTTGCAGTTTAACTAAAAGATGTGTCTATCCCCAGTGTTGTTCCACTAAACATGATGGTGATTCATGTGCTACAGAGATTTATTTTGTCATATTATTAAGACATCCAATTATTCCTATTATGGCTTTATTTTTTAAATAAAGAATATGTGTTAACTAAACAAAGTCAAAAGGTGGTTCTTTAAAATCACTAATAAGGCAAGACTAATCAAGAAAAAAGGACACAAATTATCAAGGAATGGAAAATAATACATGATACAGTTCTTAGAAATATAAGAGACATAAGATATTATAAAGAAACTTTATGCCAATAAATTTGATAAGATGAAATGAGCAATTTCCTCAAAAAACACAAAATAGATATAAGAAACAGAAGAACACAATAGCACTATATTTATTTTAAAAAGTAAATCTATTCCTTCTCACAAAAAAGCTTCCTGACTCAGCTGTCTTTAATTTTTAATTCTTGGAGACATTTAAAGAAAAACTAGCATCAATCTTACACAAACTCAGAGAATAGAAAACAAGGGAATAACTTTCCAACTAGTTTTCTGACAGCAGCAAAACTTTGATGCATAGAAAAACTCTTAAATATCAGCAAACTTAGATGTTTTAGATGACTAACTCTTAAATATTTCCTATTTTTTAGCAAAATATCTGTTAACAATATTCTTCTCCACAGTAAGTATTACTCATCTATTGGTAAGTTTTGCAGCTCTTTTCTGCCTTTTTTCTCATAGTATCTTTTATCAGTGTTGAGCTAACAGTTTTTGTATTATTTATCATTGCATGATTTAGGTTTCCCTGGTACTGCTGCTTTCAAAAAGTTTTGGGGAGAAGGAGATCTGGGCAGCCTTCCAGATTACCCAAACCAGCAGCTCTCTTCTCTGCTGCAAGATATACAGACTACTTCCTGCAAATAGGCTTCTCTGAGTGACTACATACACCTGCCTCTCTCTTCTGGTTCTTTAAAACAATACCAGTCCACAAGGTCTACTGCTGCCAGTCCCACTTCCCTCAAAAGGACATAGCCTTTTAGGGTAGGCCTGTAATATTCAAGAATTCAAAGAATTTTTACTAATTCTTTCTAAGGGCCTCTGCCCTTAGGCCCCCTCAATTCCCTGTTCCTTCTTTCACCATTTTCTTCCTCATGGCTTGTATCCAATTTCAACCCTGCTCATTCAAGCTCCTGGCTACCAGATTGATTCCTTCAGCTTATCCCAGTTCCTGCCTTGGTAGTAGTAAACAAGAGATAAATGCTCTGTGATAAGACTTCTCACTTTTAAGAAGAGGAGACCATTCGCCTTTAAGGTGACAGCTTTTCAGAATCTGAACCAAGGGTGTCCCAGCAACTTTCTGTACTTCCTCCTTCTCTTGAAATGATCCAGGTCATTTTTCCTGGATCTTCACTACTTTGAGAAGCCCTTACATATATTTCATAGTCCCTGAATTATGTCTACCTTTCTCTTTTCCAAAAACAGACTTTGCAGTTGCTTCGTCCCCAGTCTGCTTGTGGATTCTGTAGGACTTTCTTGATGCAGGTAAATACATTGATAAGCACACTACAACATTTAAATCTTCTAAGTCACTGCTTCTTAAACCTTAATGTGCATATGGCTTACCCAAGAATTTATTTAAAATGCAGATTCTAATGCAAAATGTCTGGGAAGGGACTGACCTGAGATTTTGCATTTCTAGTAAGTTCCCAAATAGTGCTGATATTACTGCACTAGGGATCAGTTTAGGTAGCAAGGCAATAAACTACTTAATATAAAACAATGGTTTTTACTTGGCTTTTTTCTGGAAATTAATTTTTAAGTATGCAACTCCCCTTCCTTATAAAATAAAAGGTAAACTACCATTCACCAAGATTACCATGGATAATTTTACATAATCCCCACAATAACTCCACAAGATAAGACGTACTACCTCCATTTTATAGGTAAACAGGGGCATAATTAAATTAGATAACTTTCCCAAAATAACAAAGTATAAAGCAAAGCCAAGGTTAAGTCCAGTCTGATTCTTGAGCCAGCTTTTATATCCACCATATTATACTGCTCTAAAGATCTGGCTGACTTATCTACCTAAGCTAACTAAAATTAATATAATCAATATATCAGACAGAAAAACATCAAATATTAGTTTATGCACCTTATTCAGACTTTACCATCCTTCCCTTAAATATTCACAGATAAAATGCAAAGATGATCATCTAATTTTTCTATCATCAAATGATTTCACTAGTAAGATTAATTCCCCTATAGGAAAACGTTCTTCCTGTACTACTGGAAGAAGTTACTACCATTAAAAGTAGGGTTGTGCTTCAAAAATCTATTCAATCAAGTACATAGCTTCAGCCATTTCACTGAAATGACCCTTTACAATTATGCTGAACAAAGTATTTAAGTAATTTCTTCTTAGCAATATACAGAGGGTCCTTCGCATCTGTGGGCTCTGCATCTGTAGATTCTGCAATCATTAATTCAACCAACCATAGATCAAAAATATATGGAAAACATAATAAAAACAATAAAAAAATACAAATTAAAGAAACAATATAGCAACTACTTACATAGCATTTACACTGTATCTAATCTTAAAATAATTTAAAGTATATGGGAGAATGGGCATTAGTGTAAGCAAATACTATGCCGTTTTATATAAAGAATTTGAGCAGCCAGGCTCGGTGGCTCAGCCTGTAATCCCGCGCCTTGGGAGGCTGAGGTTAGTGGATTGCCTGAGCCCGTGGGTTCGAGACCCGCCTGGGCAGGCGAAACCTCATCTCTACAATAAATCAAAAAAATTAGCCGGGCGTGGTAGCGCATGCCTGTAGTTCCGGCTACTCGGAAGGCTGAGGTGGAAGGATCGCCGGAGCCCAGCAGGTTGAGGCTGCGGTGGCCAGAAGCGGCCACTGCACTCCAGTCTGGGCGACGGAGTGAGACGCCAACTCAATAAAAAAAAAAAAAATCAAAAAATTAGCCAGATATGGGGGTGCACACCTGTAGACTCAGCTTCTTGGGGAGCTGCACGGAAGGATCACCTGAGCCCAGGACAAGGCAGTGGAGAACAATGACTGGGCGACAGAGTGAGACCTTGACTCAAAAAAAGAAAAAAAACAGGCAGGAAGAATGGGTGCTTTGGGACATTTGCAGCCCCTGACTGGGCCGCTGTAGATGTACACAGGCCTAGACGCACTGGGTACATGTGTGTGCATACATGTGCATGCATGTTTGTCCCTGGGTGGGTGGCTCTGAGGGTGGGCTTGGGGAGTGCACCCACAGGTGGGCAGGGGTTCCAGGCATGAGGCAGTCGAGGTGGAAAGGCTTCACCCCACAGCGCAGTAACTGAGGATGTGTCTCAGTGACCTTGGCCACATGTCTGGGCACCCTCATGTGTCACCTCCAGCTTTGGAGAACCCTCGTCCCAAGGCTGCTCACCTCATGGGCTGCTGCCATCCAGAGAAAACATAGGTGGGGCCTTTCTGGCTTTCACTGAGTGGCATGTGCTTTGGGGTTCATGAGTTTTATGCAAATAGAATGCCTGAGGCTGCCATAAACAATATTTTTCCTGGTGGGCTGTGAGCTGGCAGTCCTATTTCTGATCTCATCACATGGTGGATATTCGAAATCTTCTATTTAGAAACTCCTTTGTGTGGTCTCCAAAACCACTTGCAGGCAAAGCAACCTGGAACAGCAATTTGCATGTTCTTCCGCCTTCCTGACAGGGCTTTGAAGAGGCAGCTGCTGGGGACTGTTATTGACTCTGGGAGGAGAACGCAGAGGGACCCTCAGGAGTCGACAGCACTCTTAAACCCCTGATGGGCTCAGGCCAGCCCAGTGGTCCTCAGAAACCTCTGCAGGGACTCCCAGGAAGGTCTGCGACACCTTAGACCCCTGAGGGCTCAGGCTGACTGGCCCTGTGGTCCTCAGAGCTCTTTCCTCAGAGACTCTCGGGTAACTCTGGGCACTCCCTTCACCGTGGAATGTCCTCATCCTCTGGAGACCCTTCTGTCTCTCTCTCTCTGCTGACCCCACCTCTTCTGGTACTCCTCCTCAGACCTCGTCTCCCATCACAATAGCCACGTACCCCTTGGTGTACTTGAACATTTACTGTGACTGGTGCTTGCCAGTCATGCCTGCATGAGGACCCTGTGCTGAGCCCTTAGGCAGCAGGACTCGGCCCTCTGCTCAGGTATCTGACCTCCTGGGATATAGCCTTGCTAAGACATCACTGTAAATGCAGGATGTGTGCAGTCGAGGACGCTCCAAGCAAAGGGTTCACAGAGGGAGTGAGCTGGGAGGGGGGAGGCAGGATTGGGGAAATTGTCAGAGGCAGTGGAGAAGCTGAGTCTTGAAGGATGCATAGGAATTCCTCAGACCGACAGGGAAAAGTGTGGTCCAAACAAAAGGAAAAGCATTCTTCCCCACCACGTGTTCATCGAGCACCAACTATGCAGCAGGCACCTTCTGGGCCTTCCTGGGTGGGGCTTGTGTCCTCATAGGGAAAGACCTTGGCCTCGTCCCAGAGTCTGGTGGCTGCCAGTCTCCCTGGAATTTCTTGGCTTTCAGACACCACCCTCTGATCCCTAACCCTGTCTCCCTGCCATTTCTTGACTTTAGACTATACTCTCCGGTTTCTAACCCTGTCTCCCTAGCATTTCTCAACTTGCAGACTCCATCTACTCATTCCTAATCCTGTCTCCCTGCCATTTCTTGGCTTGTAGACTCTGCCCTCTGGTCACCCACTCTATCCACCTGGTGTTTCTTGGCTTCTAGACTCCGCCTTCTGGTTCCTAACCCTGTCTCCCTGGCATTTCTTGGCTTGTAGACTCTGCCCTCCTGTCCCTAACCCTGTCCCTAACCCTGTCTCCCTGGCATTTCTTGACTTGTAGACACTGCCCTCTGGTCCCAAACCATGTCTCCCTGGCACTTCTTGACTTGTAAACACCGCCCTGCGATCCCTAACCCTGTCTCCCTGGCATTTCTTGGCTTGTAGACTATGCCCTCCAATCTCTAACCTTGTCTCCCTGGCATTTCTTGGCTTGTAGACTATGCCCTCTGGCCCCTAATTCTGTCTCCCTGGCATTTCTTGGCTTGTAGACTCTGCCCTCTCATCTCTAACCCTGTCTCCCTGGCATTTCTTGGCTCGTAGACCCCACCCTCTGGTCCCTAACCCTGTCTCCCTGGCACTCCTTGGCTTGTAGACTCTGCTCTCTGGTTTCTGTACCTGTCTCCCTGGCACTTTTTCACCTGTAGACTTCGTCCTCCAGTCTCTAACCCTTTCTCTCCCTGTGTCTCTGAGTCTCCAGTCTCCTTTCTATTAATTGATTTAAGTCCCACCCTAAACCCAGGATGATCCTGTCTCAGGGTCCCTAACTTAATAATATCTTCAAAGACTTTTCTTTCCAATAAGGTTGAAGGTTCCCTCCTGAGATTCTTTGTGGACGTATCTCTTGGGAATCAACTACAGGCTCATAGCAACTTTATGAAATGGTAGAGCCCCAGTTTTTTCTACTTTGCAAGGGAGAAACATATGCCCCAGATCCCTAGAGGTTGCAGAGCCAGGACCCTAGCCCACCTCCTTCTCCAGGGACTCTCTGACACTCTGCTTCCTTCCTCCTCATGTGAGTCTGGGTTTTCTGCTGGATTTTCTAATGCTACCTGTCTTCTTCTTTCTGCTGGAAAGGATGACCTTCAAGATATGATGCCCTGGGGAGTGTGTCCTCCCCCAGTAGAAGCAAAATGGGAGAAAGGCTGGGAAGCAGGCAGGGGAGCTCGTGGCCTCCGGAGATGATCAAAGGCAGACAGTCACCAGTGGGTCAACACCGCATAGCAACCCTGCCTGGATCTCCAGCAGCCACCGACCTGCAGGACCTGGGCCCGTTTGCCAGCTAGCGAACCCAGTCCTCACCAGCAGAGGGTGGGAGATGGTCCTCTTACATGCAGGCATCCAAGGGACTCTCCGTGACCCCTAGCAGTCCCCAGTCTCTCTCCTGTGATGCTGCCAAGCACACTCTCCCTGGAACCCTGCAGACTCTCACCAGCCCCGGCATCACAAGGCTCTGGCCTCTTCCCTGCACCTGTCCCATGGATGCCGAGGGGCCTGTGCACAGCCCTTCCCCTCCCCGGCAGACAAC
>CAUYQG010226799.1:0-12897 GCA_963574415.1 Tarsius wallacei
CTCATTAGAAAGGAGAAATGGAATGGGAGAGAATTAGGAAGAAAGCTCATTTCTTCCCCGAGTGTGTTAATGAGTGGAGCGGCAGGAGGCCGTGTGTAAGTCGGGCTGCGAGCGGCTGTAAATTAAATTTATTACGCGCCAAGGGATTCTAATAAACACGACTTAAAAATAGCAACAGACAGTCATTTGTATCGAGTCATGTGACCTGGTTATGGCGACATGTCTGTGCCTCTGCCATTAATCAGAGTTACTTGGAGAGGCCGCTGGTAAATTCTTTTAGAACCGCTGGCAGCTTCCGCTTAATTGAGATTGTTCTGGAAAAGAACAGGATGAGTCAAAAATAGTCAGGGTGGGTGTCCCGGCACCCTGGAGGGCCCTCTTGCTCACTGGGCGGTGTCTAGGGGGCTTTCCAAGAAGGACAGAATTGGAGGAAAGTGCCGCTTTCCTAATAAAGTCTCAGGCCCTGGAGGTGGGTGCTGGGGGCCGTTTCTTAGCAGGAGGGGCTGCTGAACGTCATCCCTGCCGCCCCCACACCAGCCTCACAGGGGCCTAGCTGGATCTGTGCCTTCCACCCGGGAGGGACAGGGCCTTTTCTCGGTCTCCGGGACACACGGCAACCACGCTCAGCATCATTTCAGGGAAATACCACACCTCGTTTAGCTCTTTGGTCTGTTGCTGCCTCTCATCTAGCCCCTGCCTGTTCTCCCAGCTCTGTCCCCGCCCCACCCCTATGGGCAAAGGAAATGCATTCCTCAGGTCGAGAGCTTGGGACCTGGAGTCAGACCCACCTGTGCTGGGATCACAGTTCTGCCACTGGCCAGCTGGGGAACCACGGGCAAAGTATCTAGCCCTCCCCTCCATTTTCTCATCTGCAAAGTGGGGATGGTTATCCCTGCCACAGAAGGTCATCATGAGGGTTACAGGAAGCCATCCGTATGGAGGCCAGGCACCTGGAAGAGCCCTCCGGAAATATCAAGAAAACGACACAAGCCTTAGCAGCAGTGCCTGGACAGGACTGCTCCATTCTCTTTCTTCCCTTGGTCAAGCCGGCCTCACCCCTTGCTTTGTCTCTGTAGAGACTTCTCCTTTTGTGTCTCTCGGCTCAAGCATTAATTATCCGAGAAGACATCCCTGTCAGGACCAGAGACCCCTCCCCGGGGCTCCCATCCCATCACACCCTGGGACGCCGCGTCCTTGCCCTCCTCAGCGCACTCTAATTGCAGACGCCTTTGTCTGGGCCCGCTGTGCGGGCTGCTCAAGTCCTGGAGGGCTGAGATCATGTCTGGTTTACCTTGGCTTCCAGTGTTGGCTGCATGCGACGTGCTCAAAGCGTCTGTGAGCAAAAGAGGCGCTCACCGTCTTGGTTTGTGTCCCCTGAAAGCAGGAGCCTGGCCAAGGAGCTGGGTGAAAGGAGTTTGTTCTCAAGACAACAGGGAGAGGCGGGCAAGGAGAAAAAGGCAGGACGAGCGCATTGTTGAGCTGGTTGCTGCAGCGGGCAGCTGGGGTGCGACCCCTTTGGGAGGAGCCAAGAGGAATGAGCCTCCCACTTGCTGTGATGGGAAAGGAGGTTGGGTGCGCACCTGCTGACTCCCGAGCCCGTCGATGGGGCGGTCAGCCCCTCTGCCCTTCTAGGCAGCCCTGTGTGTGCGCCATGCCAGTAGCAGGCAGGGAAGCAGGGATGTGGCCGGTCCGAGCAGTGGGGTTCCACCAAGGCGCCTGGAAACTGCCCGCCACAGCCACGGCTGAGGGGAGCAGGCAGGCTTTGAATGTGCCAGCGACACTTCCTCACTCCAGGGTCCTTGGATGTCATTCTCAGTCTTCCTTCGTGGCGGCCACTCCTGTGGCTCCCCCACTTTGGAAGCGCGTGGCCGGATGCCTGGATGCCTCCCAGGTCAGAGCTTAGGATGATTGCGGCCTTGTCTCTTTGGCCCCAACCCTGCCTCCACCTCAGGGGACCGTTTCTTCCTTGAGAAGAAGTCCATGGACACCAGCCCCCAAGGCGCCCTGGTGCTTCTCGCCTTCTGTGTTCACACCCCTGTGTCCACTCTGCCCGCAGGACACAACAGAATGTGGTGAAAGTGACAGTGTGAGGCTCGGCTGTAGGGAGTATTGCATTGTGGCCTCTCGGAGACCTCACTCTGGCAGAAGCCAGCCACCATGCAGTGCGGGCACTCAGGCAACTGCATGGAGAGGCCCCTGGGGAGGGAAACCATGGCCCCTAGCCAGCGCCAACCTGCGAGCCCTTCCAAATTCCCAACCCACAGAATCCACAAGTGTGACAAATGGCTGTTATAGGCCACTGTGCTTTGATTTGCAGCCGTGGTAACCAGAACACCATGCCCTCTTGAGAGGGTCTCAACTTCTCCCTAAAGGAACATGGTTGTTCTTACATGGCTTTAGCAGGATAACCGTGACTCAACATGGCCTTTCCAGTCTCTGCAGCAGACACACCCATGATGTCTCCTCGCAATCCTGCCCTTGATGGAGGCTCAGAAGACGGGGTGAGGAAGCGAGCCGGGGAGCCAGCCCAGAATGGTGGCAGCCACCAAGCCACTTAAAACGGGCAATCGATCAGTGATTGGGTAGAGCTGATCACTGAGTGGTCAAAGGGAGGACCTATGTGGGCGTGGCTGTGAGGCAGTCTGGGAACTCAGGAGTGGACCAGAGCGAGAGGAAGAAGCCGGGTTGCACAGGCCTGCAGGGCTGTCCTTCAGGGCAGATCCCATGGTCCACACCCCACATCCAGGCATTAGAATGAACCGAGAGCTGGTTCAGGCCACTGGAAGGGCCCAAGAGAATCCAACTGGGTGGGAGACCTGGCAAATGGCAGCCTCAGCTTTGGAAGGCAGGCTGGATGGAGCCCCGGGGTCTGTGCACAATGGATAGAACATCTGGTTACCTGAGTGTGGGCTTGTGGTCTCTCCCAGCGGACCAATTGTCTAGAAGCAGGCCCCAGACTTGTGCAGGGGTCTCGCCATATGCTGTTTACTCATGCAAAGTGCTCCAGAAGGACCCGAAGGACGGCGAGCCCCTTGATAAGGGCTGGCAATGACGGCGAGGAGGAGGAGGGGAAGCAGGAGAGGGAGGAAGGGGAGGAGCGCTGACTGATGCCGAGGGGTGAAGGAGGAAGGCTCGAGGGCGCACACCTGGCCCGGCCAGCGACAGCGGCCATAGCTCCCACCTGCCAGTGGGCCAGCCTTGACCAGGGCTGCTGAGCACCGAGGGGCACAGTCTCCTTTCCTGGGAAGGTGAGTGTTGAGGGAACAAGGAGAGCCAGGAGCTGGGCGTGGAGAGAGGGTAAGGCCACCGCCCAGGGGAAGGCTTTCTAGAGGAGGTGACAAGCGGAAGGGGCTGGTGTTAGAGCCAGCAGAGCTAGGTGGACGGGCCTGGTCTTCAACCCCCGCTTGTTTCTGAGGAAGAGGGTTGGCGCTTTGTGTTGGAGAAGGTTCCCAAGCCCTTCATCAGCCCCGAAGGAAACAGCTCCCACGTTCGCCAAGTTGCTTTCCCAGGGCGGTGGTGGGGTTCCAGGTGGCCGCAGACCCGAGGCTTCTGTGGGGTCGTTCACAGGGAGCTGCCCCCAATCTGTGCACCCTCCTCGGCTGACAGTGAGGTAGCTATCTGGAAGTGAAGGCTTCTGGGCTACAGGGCCGGGGGGGCTTCCCACAGCAGAGACCACGCACGGGTTGGGACAAGAGGTATAGTAGCCCTGGCTGTGTGAATTCCCAGCTGCGTGGCAGCCATTCGCTTCTGGATTCAACAAATGTGTCTTGGCCTGTCGAGTGCCGAACATTGCAGGGAGCAACAGGAACCGTAAAAGTGGCAGCGCTTATTAAGTCTTCACTTGCCAGGGACTGTGTCAGGTGTGCTACGTTCATTAACTCATCTAAACACAGGAAGTCAAGAGAGACATGTGAGTTGTTCACCATCTCATGGGGGTCAGGGCAGGACACAGGCAAGGACAGTTCAGTGTGAAGGGGTGTTTTTGGTAGGAATGCATCCCCCAAAGTTCACATGCCGAGAACATGACCCCCAGGGCAACCACACTGGGAGGTGTTCAGGTTTGAGGACTCTGTGTCACGAGTGGATTAATGTGACCATAAAATGGCTTGCAGGAGTGAGTTCTCTCTTCTGCCATATGGGGACATAGCATTCCTCTCCCCCAGGCGTTGTCTTGGAAATAGAGACCAAGCCCTCACCAGACACCAGGTGCCAGAACCTTGCATTTCCCAGCCTCCAGAACCTTGGTCCCTATAATAAATTTCAGTTCTTAATAATTACCCAGTCTCAGATATCATGTCATAGCAGCACTAAATGGACTAAGGCTTAGGATTAAGGACAAGGGAACTGTGGGGCACAGGAGGACACCTGACCCGATCCAAGTGCTGCAGGGTAGATGGTCACATCCCTTTTGCAAACACCACTTCCCAGAATGTTAAGAGCATGTGTGCCTCGATGCGACCGGTGGGATCATGACACCTGTTCATGGAGGCAGAGAGCAGAGTTGAGTGCCACGAGCAGTCTGCTAAGAAGAGCACTGAGCAAAGAGTCCGCAAGGTGAAGCTTCTTGCCTATCATGAGACCTGGAGTATGTCCCTCTGTTCCCTGAGCCTTCCCCTCCTTCTCTGCCAATGAAAAGACTAATACTAGCTGGGCTTGGTGGCTCAGCGTGTAATCCTGTGCTTTGGGAGGCTGAGGTGAGTAGATTGCCTGATCCTGTGGTTTCGAGACCCACCTGGGCAACTTGGTGAGACCTCGTCTCTACAATAAATCAAAAAATTAGCCGGACGTGGTAGCAAACGCCTGTAGTTGCGGCCACTTGGAAGGCTGAGGCGGAAGGATCACTGGAGCCCAGCAGGTCAAGGCTGTGGTGGCCGGGAGTGGCCACTGCACTCCAGTCTGGGCAACAGAGTGAGACTCCAACTCAAAAAAAAAAGGAAAAGAAAAGACGAATACTGCTTCCGGCGGGGTACAGTAATTCCTGGATGCATTGTTTTTGTCTTTGTCAGAATGGTTCTCATCATCCTCACCATCACCAGTGTCTGCCTCACAGGTTTGTCGGACCAGGATTCAGGCTGCAGGGGAAGGAAGATGAAGAATGATTTCAGGGTGAGAAGGGAAGATGAATGCCCGCATAAGGTACCCATGGGCCCTTGCAGGAGCCGTGAGTCATAGTGAGACGCTGACACTGTGAAAACCAAATGTCTGTGGCTTACTGGGGCAAAGCCCAACTGCATTTACACAAGGACTGGTATGAACAATGCTTGATGCAGCACGAGCTTGAACTACGATTTTACTGGGACCCCCAGCTTTGCTGGTCTTTGGGGAGTCCCTGAACCTTTGCAACCCTCCAGCATGTTACAGATGGTAATAAGTGGCAATGCAAGTGTCCCTGGCTTCCAGCTTCTTGGAGAAGGCGGCTTCAGTTGTGTGCAGTAAAGGCGCACTGGGACCTACTGTGAGCCAGGGCCAGCACTGAAGACAACCTGCCTTTGCTTCGGAGGACACCTGGTCTAGCAGGGAAGGCCGAGACGAAGACAGCACCAGGTGGGATTGACAGGTAAGCCCATGGTGTGGGGAGTCAGAGAAGGGTCGTGTGACTCCAGACGGCGTTACCAGAAAGTGCTCCTGGCGGAAGGCCTGTTTCATGAGCCAGATTTCAAAAACCAGTAACAGCCACCTTTCAGGCAGCGCCCACTGTGACCCAGGCTCTTTGTTGCATGATCAGGTTTGATCTCTATCACAATCCTGCAAGGTAGTTGCTATTATCCCTGTTACACAGACAGGGAAATGGTTCAAAGATTTCAACTTGTCTAAGGTCACACAAGTCAAGAGTAGAGAAGCTGGGATTTGAACTCCTGTGTGTTCCATAATTGAGGAAAAAAGTCAATAAAAACAGACCCAGAGATGACCCAGATGTTGGAACTGGCAGAGAAGAACATCAAAGAAGCTATTAAATATATCTTCAAGGACTTATAGGAAAAGATGGTCTTATTGAGTAACAGATAAGGAATCTCAGCAGAAAAGTGGAAACAAAAAATCATGTAGCCGGGTGCAGTGGCTCTCACCTGTAATTTCAGCACTTTGGGAGGCGGAGACCAGTGGATTGCTTGAACCCAGGGGTTTGAGACCAGCCTGGGCAACTTGACGAGACCTCGTCTCTACAATGAATCAAAAAACTAGCCGGGCGTGGTGGTACACACTGTGGTTCCAGCTCCTTGGAAGGCTAAGGCGGAAGGATCGCCTGAGCCCAGCAGGTCAAGGCTGCAGTGGCAGTGAGTGTGCCCCTGCACTCCAGCCTGGGCGACCGAGTGAAACTCTGACTCAAAAAAAAGGAATCATGCTGTGATGTCATGATAGATATATTCTGACTTTCATCTGTGGTTCCTGGCTCTAAGCTTCTCTAAGCCTTGCTATTTCCCAAGTAAGAATGTCCGTTGCTAAAGCATTTAGCCTTTTGGCCTTGGTTAGTACAACAACTCCTGAATGATAAAGGTGAAGGATGGTTTTTTGTTATTTACAACAACCTCTCTCAAATATGCTGAGTTTATGTTAATAACGTAGCTTTTAGAAAGCCTCTAGAAGCCACAGGTTGGGAGCCTGGTTGCCAGGGAGCCAGCTCTGTGCCCAGAGAGTTAGGACTTTCAATCCCACCCCCAGCCCCGGGGAAGGAAAGGGTGCTGAAGGTTGAGCACCAAGGGCCAGTGGTTTAAGCCGCCATACCTACGTAATAAGGCCTCCGCAAACACCCAAAAGGACAGGAATTCGCGAGGCTGTGGAGAGCCAAGCACACAGGGGCTTGCACATCCACGTGCCGGGAGGGTGGCGCACTCCAGCCTCATGGGGACAGACGCTCCTGAACTGGGAACCTTCCAGACCTCGCCCTATACACCCCTTTGTCTGCCTGCTTATTTATATCCCTTAAAGTATTATTTGCAATGCACTGAGGCAGGAGGATCACTTGAGATCAGGAGTCTGAGGCTGGAGTGAGCTACGATCCTGCCACTGTACTCCAATCCTGCCACTGTACTCCAATGACAGAGCAAGACTTTGTCTCTAAAAAAAAGTTCCAGCACTTGGATTTTGGGGGACACATTCAAACCATAGCCCCTGTATTTTGGGCCCCAAAGAATTGGAGAGAGGAGAGCAAAATATTTGAAGAAATAATGGTTTTAGAATGACCAAACTTGATGAAAAGCATCAGCCACTGGATCCAAAACCTCAGCAAACCCTAGAAAGACATCCTCGAAGACATCATAGCCCGACTTCCGAGAACCAAAGAGTAAGATGATGCTTTACAAGCGGCCAGGCTAAATGACATATCACATGTGGGGAAAAATGCAAATGGAGGCTGACTTACCATCAGAAACAACAGGAAGAAAAATGGATTAAGATCTTTAGGAAGGGCCGGGCTTGGTGGCTCAGCCTGTAATCCCAGCACTTTGGGAGGCCAAGGTGAGAGAATTGCCTGAGCCCACGGGTTCGAGACCCACCCAGGCAACTTGGTGAGACCTTATCTCTACAATAAATAAAAAATTTGCCGGGCTTGGTGGCTCAGCCTGTAATCCCGCGCTTTGGGAGACTGAGGTGAGTGGATTGCCTGAGCTCGTGGGTTCCAGACCCGCCTGGGCAACTTGGCGAGACCTCATCTCTACAATAAATCAGAAAATTAGCCGGGCGTGGTAGTGCACGCCTGTAGTTCCAGCTACTTGGAAGGCTGAGGCGGAAGGATTGCCAGAGCCCAGCAGGTCAAGGCTGTGGTGGCCGGGAGCGGCCACTGCACTCCAGTCTGGGCTACAGAGTGAGACTCCAACTCAAAAAAAACAAAATTAGCTGGGTGCAGAAGTGCGCACCTGTAGTTCCAGCTACTTGAAAGGCTGAGGCAAAAGGATAGCCAGAGCCCAGTAGATCGAGGTTGCGGTGGCCGGGAACGTACCACTGTACTCCAGTCTGGGCGACAGAGTGAGACTCCAACTCAAAAAGAAAAAGATACATGACAATTTAAAGCAAAATTAATCTCGTTGCAGTATGAGATTCATGATGTATCTTTTAGGAGAAAGATATGACACCTGTGTCACGAAGGACACGAAGGCAAATATAATGATGCTCTTGCAATGTTCTTAAACTTGAGAAGTGTGAAGAATGAATGGTGAAGTTGTACAAAATGGACTGTGGTAAGTTAAAAATGTGTGTTGGAATTCCTAGAATCACTAGGAAAAATAATGAAAAGAAGTATGGCTTAAAAATGGCAATCGAGGAAATAAAAATAGAACACTATAAAAAGGTAAAAGAAAACAGGACAAGAGAAATAGAAAAGCAAAAAATTCGGAGACAAACAGAAAAAAATATCAGCAAGACTGTAAGCTTAGACCCAATCCTGACAACGACTACAGCAAATGTAGGTGAATTTCAGTCAAAAAGCAGAGATTGTCCGACTGAATGCAACACCAAGAGCCAATTATGTCCCGTCTACAAAAGATGTCCTTCAACTCTAAAGACACAACGGATAGATTAAAAGTAAAAGGATGGGAAAAGATAGACCCTGCACATGCTAAACAGATGACATGTGGTTGTATTCACTTTAGACAAAGTAGACTTCAGAACAAAGTTTATTATTAAGGCAAAAGAGAGCCATTTCCTAGAGGAGTCTGTTCAACAGAAAGACATAACAATTATCAATGTGTCAACCCACATGGTAGACTTCAAAATGCCTGGAGCAAATGTGAACAGAACTGAAAGAGGAGACACAGCTTCAGAGTTGGAGATGGCGATACCTGTTTCTCAGTCATTGTGTAGTCATTACAACTACACACCAATTTTGGCACTGGTGGACCTTGGGATGCCCAGATACTGCCTCTTGGGCTAAACACGAACTGGGTAAGGCATGTGCCAAGCACCACGCCTGACACAGGTGTGTGCCGAGCACCACGCCATTCAACCTTACTGTGAACCTGTTATTGAATTTGCTCCTGCCTCGAGGTTAATAGTGTTCTTTTGCCCACTTAGGGAAACTGAGCCGACGAGAAGCAAGGCAGAGAGTGGCAGAGACTAGACAGGAACCCAAACGCTTGTCTGTTCTCCTCACCCCCCCCCCCGTGATGGCCTGGGGCACTGGAGACCCACTTCCCTTCGTAGTTTACGGTGGCCCCCAGGGGTTGTGGGACAGGGGTTGAGTATTAAAACTTCTTAGGCAGAAACCCAGAAACATTAAGGAACGGATAACCAACGTGGTCGGACTAGAAACCCTGGCGAGGTCTATCTGTCTTCCCTTTTGAAAGCACGTCTCCTTATCAGTTTTATTCGCCAGTGACTTGGTTCAGGAGCTGTGATGCACCAGGCAGTAAGAAGCCCAGCTTGAGGACTTGGGGACTTGGGGACAACCTGCTGATGAAAGGGATGCTCCTGTCTTCTCCCCACCGGCATTTTGCCCCACTCCTCACTGCTCCCCAATGCACGTGCATTTTTACCTCAATTTTCTCTATTGGAATATGGGCATTTTTATTAAGAAGGATCTATGCAACAAAGAACTGCTGTTTCCAGCACCAGAGAATGAAGAAATTAGCATGGCAAAGTGCAGAAATTCCTCTTCAGCCCATTCTTACCCAGAAATACACCTCTACTCAAATGCTCACACCCACGTTCGACACATACACGCCTTGCACAATGTGTCAACACACAGTCACTCACACACTTGTTTACACACAGGTACAGACTCAGCAAATACCCGGGGGAAGACTTGCATACACATACACACACTGGCATGTACACACATGTACATGCATACACACACTCACAAGATCACTCACACATATGTGGAAATACAGCCAGGATTTCTTCCGGTTTCAAGAAGACCGTGTAAGAGGATTGACTTCTACCCAACTAGTTTTTGATGATGCCTTCACCAGCAGAAAAGTCATGAATTATTTACCGAATTATTCAATAATTAATAAAAGTAATCACAAAAGGCTGGGCTTTCCTGTGACCGTGTGCATGATTCCTCACTGCCAGCTGCTTGTGCATGTGTTCGTAAGGAGGAGACAGTGAGGTGACAGCCTGAATGACGCCTCCTGTTTTAAATGACCATGCCACTCATCTCCTGACTCAGTTTACTGGCTTTTTGTTTCTGCAGCTGTCAGGAAAACAAAAAGCCACAGCACCCCTCCCTCCAGCTCACCCCCTTCGCTCCTGGAGAACTCATGGCCATCATTTTGCTGGGGTCCACCTCAGAGACCCCACACCGGCCACAGGAGAATCGACAACGAGAGGAAAGACAGACAGTGGGTCCACCTCGAAGAAGCGGTTCACCCCGAGATCAGTCTCAGAGACAGGAAGGCTGCAGGCACCACGGCGAACGCCACCCTTCTGTCAAAACAGGAAGGGTTTGTAGACACCGCAGTGGAGGGTGTCCTGGCCACAGCACTCCGGACCGGCACCCCCTCTCCCGGACTTCTGGGGTGGCATTCAGGGACGAGATCTGGCAATGTGCCGTCAGTGTCTGGCCCCTCTTCACATGTTCACGTCCCTGAGCCCACATGTGCTTCTGGGACTTGACTCCGAGAAAACTGTGCTCAGCATTTATAAAAAGCTTGCCGCGGGATGCTGTTGGAATTGTCATCCCCAAGTTGGATGTTGAGATATGGGGGGCCTGGCGGAAGTGCTCAGGCCATGGGGAGGATCCCTCAAGGACGGCTGGGCCATTCTGGCAGGAAAGAGAAGGTTCTCGCTTAGTTCACATGGTTTAAGAGCCCAGCACCAACTGGGCTTGGTGGCTCAGCCTGTCATGCCAGCACTTTGGGAGGCCGAGGCAAGTGGATTGCCTGAGCCCACGGGCTCGAGACCAGCCCGGGCAACTTGGCAATACCTCGTCTCTACAATAAATACAAAAAAAATTAGCCGGGCATGGTAGCAAGGGCCTGTAGTTCCCGCTCCTTGGAAGGCTGAGGCAAAAGGATCGCCGGAGTCCAGCAGGTCGAGGCTGCGGTGGCCGGGAGCGTGCCCCTGCACTCCAGGCTGGGTGACAGAGCGAGACACTGACTCAAAAAAAAGAGCCCAGCACCTCCTCCTCTCTTGCTTCCTGTCTCGCCGTGTGACATGCCTGCGCCTTCTCCACCCTCCACCACGGCCTCCCCAGAGGCTGAGCAGATGTAGATGCCACTTAGAACCAAGAGCCAAAAATAATCCTCTCATCTGTATACGTTACCTAGCCTTTCTGTAACGCAAATCGGACTAATACAACATGTAGGGTCATGGGGCTCTGGGAATGTTAGGTTTCAGGTAACTTTTCTTTTTGTTTTTTTGAGTCAGGGTCTTACTTGCCCAGGGTGTAGCACAGAGGCACAATCATAGCTCACCGCTGCCAAAAACCTCCTGGGCTCAAGCGATCCTTCCACCTCAGCCTCCCAAGTAGCTGAGACTACAGGCATGCACTGCCACCCCCAGCTAATATTTTGTTCTTTTGTAGAGATGAGGTCTCACGATGTGACCCAGGCTGGTCTAGAACTCCTGGACTCAAGAGACCCTTCCCTTCAGCCTCTCAAAGCGCTGGGATTATGGGCGTGAGGTCCCACGCCTGGCCAGCTCTTAGGTAACTTTTCAAGCCTGTTGACATGTCACCAGCAGCCAGCCAGGAGGATGCCCTATCCAGAGCCTAAATTCACAAGCTACTCGACTAGGGGCTATAGAAAATAGCCCGAAGAAGCTCAAAGGAATTGGACGTTGACGTATGTCTCCATCCACAAACCTTTGTGGCGTGCCCAAGATGTGCCGGGCCCTGGGGTGTGCGCTGTGGGCCACTCAGACCTGCCTGCACGTAGGGAACGCATGTCCTGTCCTGGGAACGGCAGAGACGCCGTTCAAGCCTCTGTCCTCCTGGGCGTCTGTCGGTCCCTCAAGCCTTGGCACCTTGCTCGGACCGTGCTTGCCACAGAGAGAGCCCTTGCCCACCCCGCAGCACGGCACACCCCAGAGCCTGTTGTGGGTGCCCGTCTCCCCGCCTGCCCACCTCAGCCTCGTGCTGTGTTTCAGTGTGTCTGAGCTCCCCAGCGGATTGCTTCCTAAGGCTGGGCGTCACCTCGGTTTCTTCCATAGCCTCAGCACAGCAGGCTACCACTGTGAAACCCTTGCACACAGTAGGTGCTCAACACATATTAGAATTATCTGTGGGGAGCGCAGATGCCACAGAGCTGCCCGGGGCAGGGCAGGTCTCCCCACTGAATAGAGTTGGAAGGATGGTGCCTCTGGCCACCTGGTGAGCTATATTTGCTCTACCCATAATTCCAGCTCTCGGTTATTGAGCACCTTTTGTATGCCAGTTTCCATGCTGGCACTCTCCACGCATCATTTCATGTTTCCCTCCCGAAAACTTGCCAGTGTTCTCTCTTCCTTTTACAGTGGCTCTGGCCAGGAGGATGACTTGTCCCAAGTAACCAGAGGGTCGCTGGAGGAACTGGGGCCTGGAGCCACGCGTCTGACTCCATCGTGTCAGGCACTGTGTGTGCCACTCACTCAACGTGGCATTAACCACTCCAAAGTGAACAACCTGGTGGCATTTGGCATGTCTGCAAGGTGTGTAGTCACCACGCCTGTCTAGTTCCAAACACTTTCTTGACTCCGAAATAAAACCCACACCCACAAAGCAGCCACCCTCCCTGCCCTTCCCTCCCTAGCTCCTGGGTTCCCAACCTGCCTTCCAGCTCTGCAGACTCGCCAATTCTGGACATTTCACATAAGTGGAATCATACATGCTGTAGGTTCATACATGTTGAGGCATGTTGTAGCATGTATTGATCCCTTTTGCAGGTGGACGATGTTCCCGTGGGTGGATAGACCATGTTTGTTTATTCTTTTACCTGCCACCTCGCCGGGTTACTGAGGCACTACCTGAGATCATGTGGCAAGCTG